>JAKGRZ010000127.1:0-78639 GCA_022537955.1 Schmidtea mediterranea
CTTCATCTGTGCAATGGTGGTATTCCTACCTGAATTTGCCTGATTTAAGGTTATTCGATTCATCTGTTGCGTTATAATCATCATTAATTCGTCGCATTCATCATCTGCCTTGCTTACTATTCTTCTGACACTTATTGTCAATATTTTATATAATACGTGCGATACTATTACACTATTATACTACATAATATTTTACACTAATAATCACGCTCTTTCTCGTTACACCATCTCTCCGGGACTCTAGTACGCAATGTCCGTATATTCCCATATTTTCATCATTTCTGGTAAGCATCACGATTCATTGGACCATTGTTTGTGCTTCGATAATGGGCGGTCTTTTAACAGGGCCCGCTGTACTAGAATTTCCTATATTTCATATTTCCTCCTCAGTTCTTTCTACATCATATGTCCTAATCGATTCATATAATTGAAATTTTCACACCGCTTGGCACATAACTTTTCTTCGCGGTTCTTTTTGCATTTGGTGGTTCTTGCTATTGACATTTATTATCAGCATTACTAGCTGCTTATTACATGCGTTCGTATCCAGATATTTTATGCATCTAATTCTTTTCATTAGGCTGCATGGTGTATTTTTCTTGCTTTGGTTGCTCTTATTCTTCTTTGGTTGCACATACTTGAGTGCTTTCTGGAGTTGTAATGCTCTATGCAATTGAAAGTGCGTCGTCCCAATCGCCATCCCACTTCCTTTTTCTCCATGTTTTCGTTTCTGGTTCTCTCTGTAATTGTTTTATATATAGTTGCCTCTCGCATTTGCCTTGAAGTGGTTTCCTTGTTATCGTCTCAAAGCTATCCTCGAGTTCCTCTGGATGTTTTACATATTTTCCCCAGCTTCTTCTTTCATCGGTTATGCATACTTTTGGTTCTTTATATAGTTTACTTATCTCACATTGGATTCTTTTGTTTACTGGTTCGTTTCCTTTTAGTTCGTATATGCAGATTTCCGTCGATAGGTCTTTCACCTGTTTCAATTACATATTCTCTTCTCTCGTCTTGCTCGCATTTTGACTCTATGTTTATTACTATCCGCTTTACTCTTTCTCTGATACTGTCGTTGATTCACGGTTTTCCTCTTGTTTCCTTTTCCCGGAAGTTTGTCGTCAATTGATACATAATCAGCTTCTGTTATTGATTTCCAGTAATACATCTCTTCTTCTGAAGTGTCATGCTACTTTCACGCTTTCTTTTAGTTTGGGATACGGTACTTTTTGAATTTTTGATATTCACAAATTTTGATTGACCATCTTGATCTCCTCTCATTTATCGTTCCGTTCTTTTTAGTTTCGGAATATACAAACTTTTGTAATGGTTCTTTGCCCATATTTTTCGATTTAATTATCCTCTCTCCACTCTTTGGGTTTTGAATTCCACTTTTAAATTATTAATTTTCTTTATTTTCTCGTGCTCGACGTTGGATAAAATCTCTTCCTTTTGGTGTTGGTGAGTTTTTCTCCAGGGTTTGGGCTATGTGCAAGGTTATTATTATATCGTTATTGCACAATATTATATATTCTGCGGTTGGCCTCCTAAGACTGTCCCATTCGCATTATCTTTCCTGCTTTCATTTCATTTCCAAACAATCGATAATTTTGTTTTTGGTATACATACTTGTTTCAATCGTTCCTATCTCTGTTTTCCTTTTATATTCGTAATTTGCCTATCCCTGCTTACTTTGGTTTTTTGGGTACGTTCTATCTTTAGTGTAGCATCTCTACATATCATCTTATGGTTGTTTGGGCATGATGATGAGTTTTTCGGACCGTTATTTTATCTTTTCCTTGTTTTCCTATGGAAAATGACCACTTTATGTCTTGTATCTATGTCTAAGTTTATATCAATTTCTCTTTGCTTGTGCGCTTACTCTCATTTTTGTTGTTAATTCTGAATCGATTTTCTCTTCTGTGATATTTTCGTCAGCTTCCGTTACTATCTCTGATTTTTTGATCGTGAATTAATATTTCATTATTTTTTGTAGCAGGGCTGGTCGGTTTTGATTTTCTCCCTGTTGTTGTGTAAATAATCTTCATCGCTTTCTCTTCGTTATTGCTGTTGCTCGTTTCTTGACGTTCCTTGTTAGGTGTTCTTTTTTCTCTGTTTGTGTGGATTTGTTTTCATCTTCTAGTAATTTTTGATCGTCTTTGGTTTTTACTTGGTTTGTCACACTTTCCTCCTTCTCCATTATTACTTGTTCATCCTGAGGGTTTCCTGTTAAAATGTCGTCCTCGACATTTATTAAATTTCAATTATTGTCCTCTTACTTTTAATTCCTGCTTTTAAAGTCATCGGTCCGATTCTCTTTTATCTCTTCGTTTGCTCGTCTTGATAAATCTATTGGCTTCCGATGCATCCTATCGTATTTATATTCATTCAATCACATCTGTTCTTTCTTCTAGCTCTATCATTCGGTATTGCTTCCTTTGGATGGTTTGTGAACCTTATGTCTTCCCTTTTACATGCCTTTTATCTGTCTTTGGTGAAGGATTAGGTTGAGCATTGATACTCGTTTCGTTCTTTTAATAAACTCCTGGTTTCTTACATGTTACTTGATACTTTAAGTGATGAAACCTTCGTAGGTCCATCAATCAGATGGTTGTTGCTTTGTCTTTGTTTGCGTCGATAAGCTTCCCATAATGTTTGGATTGTTTTGCCCATCTTTCTTCCTCTCCCTAATTGTCAGCATTGCTGGTTAATAAATTTTTATTGCGCTTGCTTGTCTGACTTCAGTGCATAATTGTAATACATTATTTTCTCCATTGTCTTTCTGTTGAGCAATTATTCTGTTTTTAGTAGTTCTCTTCAGAACTGTTGTAGAAGCGGTCTGTGCAACTGCAAACATCAATGGTGTTTGTCCCTCTTCGTGGTATATTGATGGCGTGTTCCGAATTTTTGCATATAGTTTTGAATATACTTTTACATTATTTTTGAGTCATTCTGTGTTGTTCACTGCAATATGTACGAGTACGGCTTTCCTTTAACATCTGCCGTAGTGATATCATAGGGTATACTTCTTTGATACGCTATTATTGCTCTGGTGCGCACGTCTAGCTCCTTTGCAGTAATCCATTGCGATTTTTCTCCGCTTTGTCTTACTATTCTCACCATACCTTCCTTCGACCGCATTCTGGCATTAATCTCTCTGATGAGCTTTTCTATTGTATCCATCTTGGTTCTACATTATCTTGGGTCGGTTTAGCGTTATTTTTAGCTTCATCTGGTTCAGGTTCCTCTACGGTATTATTTGATGTCGCTTCTATTTTTCGACTCATGTTCAAGTCGTTTATCACTCAGTTTCTGTTGAGTTCTTCGTGATCTAGTTTGCACTACCTCGATATCCCGGTCTCTCCTTGTATTGTTCTCGTAATGCCTTTTACAACATCTACCTCACGTTTACGTAAATAAGGCTAGTGAGTGGGTTATTGACCAACTTTTACTCGAGCATTATCTTCTGTTTACCGTACATCTATTTCGTATGCCCTTAACCATCATTCTGCAATATTTCTCGGCTATCCCTGGAATCTACATTCTGGCGTTGCTATCATTCACCCCAATCTCCAAACCTGAAAGTTGTGCTCACGCACATCTCGCTTTTGTCATGTAACTCTCTGTGCTCTCTCGATTATCTACATATTCATACTGCTGTTATTCCAGATCTCTTGCATCCGCTCCTTTGAATCCTGTTACATAATCATCAATTTCCATATACTGTGATATCGGCGGTTGGTATCTATAAAGTCTATCGGCATGTTACACTTCCCCTGCGTACATCATTTGCAATGGACTCATTTTGTTGCTGAGTGTACTTGCATTCTATAGGCATGAGACCAGGCATAGACCTTCTATGTATGTATCCCCTCTGTTTCGCGTGCTGCTAATATTTGACATCATTTTATTAGTTTCATCTGAATCGTCTCGGTTTGGCATTTTGCTTTGCGAGATGGTAGGTGATGTCTCACTCGCATCTGAAGTAATTCGTTATTCTCCTCTATCTATTTCGCTCATAAGTTGGTTTCTTGGTCAGTTAGGGATCTGTTTGGGTGTTCCAGCTTACAAACAATATTTTCTGCCTACGGATCCCGCCTATTGTTCTAAGCATTTTTGATCTGGTATCCTCGCCAATGCTCTCCGGGCAATTCTTGATAATAATCTGCTACACTCACTAATACTGTACATATTCTCCACCGTCGTTCGGCCTTTCTGCGTAATGGTCCCCTACTAATCCATCGTGCGACCTCCACTCGTCACTGCGGCTCTCTGGTGGAATTGGCATTGGCTTAACGGCTGCTTTCAATTACCTTCCTGGGCTTTTCTGGTGCCACTATCTAAGACAATGTCTTTTATCCATCCTTTACGCTCCTCTCCGACTCATTTTGGCATTAGTCATTCCTTTGAACGCTAAGTCCTTGCTTCATGTCTTTGCCTCAAACCCATGTTCCTCAAGTTTTCCATCGCGCATATTGCATTACATACACCTCTTTCGTCTACTCTCTGTGAACACATACAGTCGTTCTCACAATTCCTCTAGTAATAACCATTCCTTTCTCCTCAGGTTATCAGATGCCTGTGTTTTTTCCATATGCCCTAATTTACTGTTGTCTGTCGAAGATTTTCATAGTCAGCTTCGTTTATGATTCCAATTTTATTGTTTTTAGCTCCTCGTCTTCTTCTCTCATCCTTCCAGTTTTGTGAACATCCATATCCTCTGCGATGCATCAACGCATTGCGTCTCATCTGATCCATCAGTTCCTCAAATACATGATCTTGACCTAACAATTCGTTAGCGTTGGCTTTTCTGATTCTAAATTTGATATACGCGCCTGCAGCTATCTTGTAGCCGCATTGCCCACCTCATTACATCTGCTCGAGGCTCTCTTATGTTGTCCAACCATAACCAATGGTTGATCGAATCCGTAGTGATAAGTATATCTCGTGACCCCCCATAATAAATATTTGAAATGTTATAATAGCCCTGGATTATTGGCTAATGCTCTCTCTCTCGGTCACGAGTAATTCTTTTCGTGTCTCATTGAACGTTCGACCTATAATACTCCAATAATCGTTCTCCTTTTCTCGTCATCCATTGTCCCTAGAACCTGCTCAGATGCCATATCCCCTTGCGTCTGGTTGCTAAACTAAAACGGTTCTTAAATCTGGCGTGTCATAGAGACTTGGTGCTCGATACTTAGTTCTAATTCTCTGAGTGTTTCAAAACCTCGTATTCGCTTTGTTCCTAAATTCCCATATAAAACGGGGGTCATTTCTTTTGGTTAGCCTCTTGTATTCGGCTTTCGCAATCTTGGTAATTTCTTGATGAACTTTCGATAAGATATCCACAATAAGCCTAAGAATCTTGCACCTTGTGTGACTGTCTTTGGTGCACGGCACATCTTTGATCTTTTCGATGTTTCTCTTGGATCTGGTTCTTGCTTCCTCGCCGATACAATGTGTCCTAAGAGGTCACTTCTTTCCTTTGCCCAATCGCTATTTTGATGGTTTCAATTTCAATTTCCATTGTCTCAGTCCGCCACACGATATACAATTAACGGACGCTCTTCTTCCAATCCGTTGCTTCCGACAGCCGTCTAGAATAAATTAATATAGTCATCGACATATATCCATACATTGTTAACCTGCCGTGCATTACAAACTTCCATACATCTTCTGAAATGAAGCTGTGCGTTGGTTGACGTCCAAAAGCCGCGAGTCTCCTTGAATTGGTATAATCTTTTCCAATTGTAAAGCGCAGTTTTTCTCTTCTGTCCTCCCCTCGTCGCTTCTATTTGCCATAACCACGTTTTTAAAGTCTAGCGATTGTAATAAGCTGCTCCGTGCAACGTTTGTATATTTCTTTATATCTGGTAGCGGGTTGTATCTCCGTTTTGTTACCGCGTGAGTCGTCGTAGTCTAATACCAGAACCGTTGATGTCCGTTTTTTCTTCTTTTACATGACCACTGGGCCCAATTGCCATGGCGAGCAACTTGTTCGGACTAGCTTACCCGCATTAACATCTTTTGCACTTCTTTTCTGCTTCTTGTTTTTTGAGCTTCTGCCAATCGATATGGCCGTAGTGTTACTTGGGCCGTATCGGTCTGTTATGGTATCCTGTTGCGTTACGTGCTTGTGCCGAGCAATCTTAAGTGGGAATGCTGATCATATCCTATATAAATTCCACTTAGCAGTTTTTGGAGTTGTTCCTTCTCGTTTTCTTTTTAGTAGCTGACTGTCCGCTTCGCTCCATCCAGTTCTTCTCAGTTCCTGTAGTCTTTGTTGCTTCGGAGTTAATGCCTCCATCCTTGTGTTAGAGCTTTCCCAGTTTTCCGTTCTCATAGATAACTTTTCTCTTCATCAAAATTTGTAAACGTTGTCGGGCCAATTTCACGCTTATCGTTCTACATACAGACTATTTCTCTGGCTAATGCAGTTCCTTCTTTTTCTAAATTATGCTGATTAGGTTCGAAATCATTCACCTTCTAGTTTTCCGCTTGTTCACATTTTACGTACAAATCTTTGTGTGCGTCCCTGGCACTACTATTTTCTCTGAGCCACCTCACTTCTGATTTTCAGCATACAATATTCGTCCGGTTTTATCTCTCAGCTCCATTGATCCTAGATCTATTATTATCTCTTTTAGTATTCTGGCATGAGATCTGTTCAATTATACACTCGGCCTCAAGTCTGATAACTGCTAAATACGGTATTGATTTTTACATTTTATTCGATATCGACCAGATTTTCCGCTGACCGCTACTCCCCACGATTCCTTGCTGCAAGCTACTCACACTCCCCATGTTACTCTTCCTCATACAGGCCACAATTTTTTCCGGGTATTTTCTCATTTTTATAGCTGAAATGTTGCTGCCGTAATCAATCATTGCTTTTATTTTTACCCCATTTATTCTATGGGTACTGTAAGTGATTTGCGTCCCGCATATGCTTGTCAACATCAGCTATAGTTCGAGTTCTGCGATCCTGATCCGCAATACACTTCTTGCTCTATTGGCTGTCTCTTGGCTAACAAATCTGCCCACTTTGGTTCGTATGGTACTGGATAAATATTTCGGTACTGTTCGTTGATACTTGGTCATCGGGTACGTGTCTTTCGTATTGGCATGTTTTCTTACCAGATGATGTGCTCTGTCCTTTAAACACGTTCATATCCTGGTGGTGATGATTATAATGTCACTATGTCTTGTCTTCTCGATTTTCGCCATTGTTTGTTGTCTGAGTTAAGCTCTGCGTTCCTCCTTGGTTTTTCGCTCGGTTGTCGCTGTCACTATCATCCTCTGAAATTTATCATCGTTTTCAGTTGCTCATGTTTTGTCGCTCATTCTGCGTTTTTCTCGGCTCAATCTCATTAGCCGCGCTTTAAATTCGTCCGACTTCTTCCATCGGTAACATTCATTTCGTTAGAATTCCTACCTAGTCCTTTTATCTTGTGAATATCTTTTGAGTGTCATAGTAACACTAATTGTCCTAGCTAACAAAGCGGTAAAAATCCAATTGCCATTTTCCAGTTAATTTTTCGTCTCCTCTTTATAAGATATCGAAACATGCTAACATTTGTGTTCTGATTACTCTTACCTTGAAATGACACTGAGCAATTACTTCTCCTAAAATTCTGCCATCATTGTCCGCGATTAAAACTCTTCCCTCACATGGCTTTCATCATAATTTTGTGTAGCATGTTGAAATGATCTGGTGATAATGAGCAGTTCAGTGTACGGTTGGGTTTCTCCTAGTTGTTACCTCCCGTTATCGGTTACATATTAGATGTATGCTTGCCTTTGTAGTGGAAGATAACTTAAGTGTTCTCTAGTTCGTTTCCAGATCTTCGTTTGTAGATCATTCCGCCTGCTGTGATATATCCACCTGGTATTGAATTCTCGCCTTCGCTACGCCCAATTCTGTTAATCAAATATTTTGGTGGCTCGCCTAACTATTACTTATCGGGTTTGAAATTGCAACCAACTTCCTTCTCATCTATTTCGAATAAAGGGTCCATATACATTACTGAGAACATCGATTGGGTACAAATTTTCTCTCTGGTTTATCATCCTTGTTACTGCGGTTGCACGCGTAATCTGATTTTTCCTTTATGCATTACTCTCTAATTCGTCTTATCGCATTTATCTCTTGAATGTTGAATTTTCTCGGCCCAGTTTCGCAATTGTCTTTTCGCATTTTATACGTATAACATAACTTCTCCGACATTCTTCCAAAATATCCCTCTTGGCAGCTGGTAAAAATGGATTGCAATTATCCCGCGAATTTGTGCAATTGCCATCTCCGCCCAATTTTGTTTTTAATATTTTCTCTCGTTCAAGATACAGTCATTTTAAATAAATGTAGTATTTTTCTGTTCTGATGCCAATTCCTTGTCGATATACGCGAAATCCCAGCTTGTTTTTTAAACGAGATATAGTTTACAATCCTTGGGTCTATGGCGCCTTCTTTGCCGTTCGGTATTGCTGTTCGCGATAAAAATATTTCCTTTATACGTTGGTACTCCAGTCATTTTGCGTCGCCCATTTGCTCACCATTCGTTCCTTTTATAATAATCTCATTCCGTGAGTATCTGTTGACCTATTACTACCGTTGGCGTGACATCCGATCCGATTAGCTTGTGGTTTTGCTTGGTTTTCCGATGTCTTCCCGGTTCTCCGTAATTCATCTAATGCGCTTTTTTTGTGCGTTACGTTTCTGTTCTCTGTATGACTTGCCCTTGCCACTTATCAATCTTGCATTTGTCAATAAAGGTGAGTCGCTCAACGTTCTGGCTATCGGCGTGTGAACTATACGACGTTGACATTCTCCCGTATCGCATGGACTCCACCATCGTTGCTAGACATTGAGGTACTTTTTCATTGCTTTGTATGTGGATCGAAACTATCCTTGGTCATTATCCTCCAACTTTACCTTGATTTCTTCATATCACTACTACTCCTTTGAACCTAATTGATTCAATAGAGTGTACTCTCTCCTTGGCATGTCTCCCGTCTCCAGCCGTTAATCTTTCCTCCCGCAGCGGTATACTCGGTAGTCTTTCTATCTTCCTTCTTCGCTGCTCACTCAACTTCCCAGCTATTGAGCATACGCTCCTGTCGTGAATCACCTCTTCACATTCCGCTCCGCGTCTCCGAGACCTTGTTTGTTTCAAGTGTCCAGCTTCTATCAATTGTTGTAGTGTGAGTGATGTCGCAATGAAATGCTCACACATTTTCCTTGTTACTGAACATTCCCATTTATATTCCGTTTAGAATGAAAATCTACTTCTTGATATACATTATACGATACGCTCGTTGCGTTTGTCTTTGTAATCTCCGGGGTGTTGCAGCTTTGCACTCTTCTCGTTTCTTTTAGTGAGTTATCCTTATCACCATCTTTATGATTGTGTCACAATCATATATCAACCGGTTCTCTCCTTTCACGCACATCAACCCCCATATAGTATTGTAGTGATTATCGATTTCATCCCCTTCTCCCGCCTGTTTTTTGGATCGGCCTGCATGTAATGGATCGTCTCGAATTCCGTTAACCAACTCTTTTAAATTTCGCTTGCATCATCTCGTTGAATAATCTTACTTACCAACGTTTATAAAGGCTTGCCATCCCTTGAGTCAGGATGAATGGTTGCTTACTTCCCTGATAATGTCTGTTTATTGCATTCGTAATGCCGTTTGTTGTATCTGGACGTCGTTTCTGTAATATCACTATCGTATTGTAGCATCAGGTAGGACATTCCTACCAAATATCTATTGGGATCGTCGGAATCGTTTTAGTTAAATGATTTATTATCCAAGCCAGAATTCTTCTGGATCTCTGGTTGTGGTTCGTACCTTGTTGGTCATGAGATCTTTATTTATTGATTGGCTTTATTGCGCCCAAGCTGTTTTCGCTTCTGCTCCGATATTTTGAGCTTCAACTTCTTTATTAATTCTGGATTGCTTACTCCAGCATCCAGTTTATCCAATCTTGTTGATCCATTTGCTCCTCTGTTCTTACGCTTGTAAGTTTCCTTGTAACTGCTTCGTTACGACTGAGATTGTTCAATTTCGTTGTCAATGTCATCTGTATCTGTTCTTTTAGTTTTCTTGTCGGGGCTGCGCTTTCTTATCATTTTGGTCCGTCTCTGATTCCTTTTCAATTGCCGTACCTCGCTTTCTTTCCGTGGGACTTGTTCCGTATTGTTGTTTCCTTTGGCAGTTGTAGCTCTCTGTTCATTTATCCAGTTATCCCCAATTCGTCTCCTGTCGAGCTTCGGCGTCTTTCTCATCTTTTTATTTTCCCTCCTCGTTCTGCTCTGATAATTTCGAACTGCTGTCTTGCCACCACATACTACGCGTCACTCCCATGGTTCTATCTGTTACCTCGGGATCGTTTTCATTCTGCATCGAAAAACTCTCTTGATTCCGGGTATTCTTCCTGGTTGTTTTCTCGTCCACCAATGATCATTTAGATCATTATAGTATCATCTTCGCTCCGTTGTGATTGACGATTACTTCATCTGCTTGCGGTGGAACTTCCCTGGGTTTTAGGCTTCTTGGTCGCCTATTGCTCGCGCTTTTCGTTCTGATTTCTCTTTTATTGAGGTTCTCTACCCGCGATCTCTTTGTACTGTTATATTATTAATCCCAATTCGCTTGCGTAACTCCGAATTTCCGAGATCGTCGTACTAAATGATCGTCCTTGGTATGGAAAATGAATGGCGGGCTTCATACGGGTATGTCTCTATCTTCACTTCGCTCACCGTTGGAGTGACTATAAATTCTCTTCGACCTTTGTTCGAATCTGGCATCATAATTTTTCTAACTATACTTCTCTATCCGTTTCGCTGCCGGATTCAGTCATGTTTCCCATTTCCGGATAAATTCTTCGAATTGATCTCTGCGGTACCCAACGCATACATCTCCGATATCCCTATTTCCTTACTCATGTTTCGCAGATTCTCATCTGCTACACCAGAATCGATTTCAACTTTGCTAAATTCTGTTTACGTTCAGTCCTCTGATTCCTTGCTTCCGGTCTCAATTCCGCGCCAATTCTCTCACCATTTTTTTGCGTCTCTCCCGTTAATCTGTTATCCTTCCCCCACAGGGTCATTCTATTCATTGGCAAGTATTTTATTCCTGGAATTCGTTTTTCGAGTACGCTAATTCGCGGTCTCGCTTGTTCTTGTTGAATTCGCAATTTCATTCTCGTTCTGTTTCTACTTCAATCGTGATGTATATCGTATCATCGTTCTTATCACCGAATTGAGGCGTTACAATATTTTTTCAGTAGAAACCCGCGGGTACTCCCTCCCCGCAACTTTTCAGTGGATTTTGTCTTCTGGCTCTATCATGATCTTAGGGTCCTACCGCCCTTTTCGCTGTTCGCTCTCCCATCTCTTCCGGGTTTAGCGATGAACCATCGTGCACCTTTTCGATCTAAATGGCCACTCTAACTTTCCCGTCATATCTGCCTCTTGCTAATAGAAAATACACTGATAGGTGTGTTCCTTTTCCTACCCCATCTCCGTTTTGGGCTCACACCTCTCAATTCATCGGTCCTCCTCCGATCCTCTCGCCTAGAACCCTCGATGACTTCGTGACTACCCGATCGATTTTCTCTTCTTCCAGCCCGATTTTTCCTTTTTCAGCCCATCCACCCTATCTCATGTGTATGGGGCTAGTCTACAGAGCTTTAATCCGTTTCATCTCCTGTCTTCTTCTGTTCCCATTCCATTTCGTTTAGCTTTCCTACTGGTAGATTTTCATGGTTCAATCTTCATAGAATCCTACAGCGATTACTCGTTACGCTCGCGTCCTTCCGGCGCTTCCTCCTGGTATGTCTTTTCTCCATTTTGGTTCGGTTCCTCCATTTTCCATTTCATCCTTGGTCCTTTTCATCCATACACCTTTTCCATGGTGTTGATCCGCCATCTCCGAGTCGTCTATCGGTTCGTTATTCCGCTGCTTAATCTCAGCATCTTGCTCCTCCATACGCTTGGTAGACTGGTCAGTCATTTGATCCATCTCTCCTTTCACTTTCCCTTTGCGAATTCTTGGATCTGTTGTTCCCTTTTTTTGTGTATTTTTTCTCTCTGGTTCATCCATGGCCTATGACCATTAATATTCCCTGCTCCCGTCTCGCCCATATACCTAATTCGTCAAATCGGGGTTTCGTTCTCGCGCGACTTCTTGGTCGTTTGTAACTTATTCGCCAGTCTCTCACCATACCCGATTCACTACTTTCGATTATTGGTTGTTTGATTCGCGGGTTTATTCGTCCGGTATAATTCGTGGCATTTGACAGTCGCTGATCTACCAATATCTTTATTTCAATCAATTTTGTAGCATTGTATCCTCTTATCTTCTACTTGGCTCCTCCCTCAATCCCTCTTTGGTGCCTCCCATATTTGCTACTCACACCATCTGTCTCTCATATCGAATCTCATTATGTCTGTATCCCGTACAGCCTCTACGAACATTTATCAAATTGAGATCGTCTTGTCAATGACTAATCGATTAACTCATATTCTCCTGGCTCTTGAATTAATCGCTTGTTCTGCTCATTTGACTGGTTTTGCCTCATATCTTTTGTCGCTTTTCTAACGCGGTTATTTCTGTTGTACATATTAGAATTTTCTGCATACTTTCGCTGTCGCCTTTCCATCGGTTTCTTTTTGTTAATGTTACCACATTCATTCTTCTGGCCACGCAATTCACAGCACGCATCCGCCTACGTGTATATTCGTTTCTCATTTCCTTCTGATAAATAAAGGTTTACTTTTTATAACTGGTCCTAGTTTTTCACGATACCCAATCCTACCTCGTTTGTGCTTCGCCTCTTGTCTGCCTATTCATCTGTCTTGGTATTCTGGAAATCATAATACTAATACTCTTCTCTATAACTTCTTCCAGATTCCTGGTACTTTCTTTATCATCATCCTTCCATATCCCGTGAATGTATTATCTGTTCGATATCCCTCTTCGCAATAATTCCATATTCCTGCTGTCATGCGGTTGTATCTCTGAGGTAGAACATTTTGGTTTCGATTTCTACTTCTTTCTCAATCTCGTTTGATTTCTTTTTAATATCTCGGTTTCATCTTCTCTTGGTCACTCGTTCATTTCCTCTAATTCGGATTTTGATTCATCCTTTGTATTGGGTTTTATTTTCTCCGCCTCCGATCTGCAAAATTCTCGCCCCCTAGACGCTTTATTCGCTTTTCATCTTCGTCTGTTGGATCGTCGCTGGTAAATTGTCTATCATATTATATGTAAGTTGTTCTCTCCTTTCATGCTACCTCCGTGGCCTTCTTCCTTTGAACCCATATCCTTCCTTTATTTCTATTCTCCCATTTGAGGCTTCACTCCATCGTGGCTTTTCTTTTCTGACTCTTGTTTCCCTATTTTTGTAGCACGTATCCTCTGGATTCGATTTTGCTATTATTGGCTCTGACTATCTCTTCTTTTCCTTGTGACGTTGAAGGCTTCCTGCTCATACTTTGTAGTTCTACATTTGGCTTCTTCCATTTCTTGAGATAGCACTTTCCTTGCCATCACTCTCTATTTTGATCTAGTGTCTGCTCTTGGTGTTCTAATGTTTCAGCGCTCCGTCTATTTTAATATTCAAATGCCTTCTTCCTTAGTTCCGCTTCTCTGTTTCACGGATTCGCCTTCTTCTTTCTTTTAATTGATCCTCTCTTGTTCTGATTTTAACTCCTCTTGCTCTTATTTTCTCGGTGTTTCCTGTCTTTGTGTCAATAATCTTCTTTCGAGTTCATCCTCATCCGCGTACACTAATGTTTCCTTGTTTTGATCCCTCCGTCTATCATCCCAGCTTCTGCTTGCTTTCATCTCTTTCTAGTTCCGGTTCCGTCTGCTTTCTCAGTTGTCATTTCTTTTAGTTGTCGTCGTCTCTGTTTTCCTCCTCTGTAAATTCTTTGATGGCCTCTATTTTCTCCATCGTATTTATTCAACCTGTCCCTCGTCCTATCAGCTCCACTCACTCTCCTCCCCCTTCGTTCTCCCAACCACACCTGCCCCCGCTGCGCAGTTTCATCTCGCGACTCTCTTCCCATTTCTCATTATATTGATTCTTTTCGGGTTTGTTTTCGATTTTCCCATCTTTGCTGGATTTTCCTGGGCTTCCTCGGTTTGTAGTCTTTCCATTCAGCCTTGTCTGTTTGCTCTTGGATATCTCATAGTTCGCAGCTCTTGCTCATCTCTCATTGCTTCATTAACGTGATTCGTTGTTGTTGTATGGTGGGCATTTGTTCGCACCTCATCTCTTTAGTTCATGGGCATCTCGTCGTAGTGTTCTCGTAGCAATGTCTATCTCTTGCTTAACGTTCACATCTTGTGGATTCCCATGAGTGTTAATCTTGACATGGTCTTTGGTTCTCTCTTACTGCTTACATTGCTTGACAGAAATGTACTTGTTGTCCACATTGTAAACATCTTGGTTTATAGGCCTTGTCCTACTATTTTCTCAGTATGCCTCGTCAACCACATTTTGACAAGTGTAATTCTCGAAACAATCTCTGACCGATGTCACCTCCTTTGCATACTGGAGCATTTTTCATTTGTATTTGGATGTTCCTCCGAATTATTATTAAACTTTACTTGTTATTACTCTATCCTCCGGATTTCTCGTTGCTTGGTGGCTTGAACATTGCTGTGCTCTTTGGAATGAATCTGATTACACTAGCTGCGATTGGTATTTGTTCGTTTTGAATTGTTTGGCATTGACTGGTTGATGTGTTGTCTGTGCCCCAACAGACTCCCTCCGCCATCGATACTCCATCCCTAGATGGCTCACATCTATTTGCGATTGCTACTGCGTTATCTAACGTCTCTGGTCGCCAACCACATCCAAGGGGTGGCTTGTATGATTCCTTCCTTTGATTCTCTTAATGAAGACGTCTACTTTTTCTTCGGCAAATCTGTTTTCCGAAGGCTTCTTACACAGTTTTCTTGTAACTCTCACAGCGTAAACTCATTTGATCATCTCGGTCTTGTTTTCGGTGTACGGAAGTCCAATCTTCCTATTCCCCAGTTTCTCTCTCCGAAATCTTATTAAGAACTCTTTATCTCTGTCCATGTGTAATTCGCTGCGCTCCCTCGCTTCTTCTATCATAACACTGTGCGCTCCCTTTCAGAATACACACGGGTAGTCGCTTCTTTTACCTTTGATCCTGTCCAGTGACAGATTCTTTATACCCACTTCGAATTCCTGTAATGAATGACCAATTTGTGAGATCCCGTCAAACGGTTCCTTATACCAACTTTTCTCTGATTCCTCCTGTCTCAACATTATTGTTATCCAACATTGTTATTTGCATCCGAGAATGAAAGATCATTTTGGAATTGTGGAATTTGCATGTTTGAGTTAATGTTGAGTTTTTTCAATCTCGTCTTCCTCGTTTCTCTGCTTCTATTATGGCAACCGGTTCTCTATATCGTTTATTGATTTTCTTCGCTACCGTAAAATTCAACCGTCGTTAATCCACTCTCATGCGGTTCCCTGTCGCGCTGAGATTGATACTACCGGTTTGGCACTTCTACGTTGCGAATTTTCTCTTTTCTTCCTTTTAATAAACTTTTTCTTTATTCTTGGCTTTTGCTTCTCGTGCGGTCTGTGACTATCAATGTTTACGGTTATTCGTCCTGCTGACTGTTTCTCTTCTCTTCTCTTTGGTGCCTTGGCATCTCTGGTTGCTTATCTGCCTTTGTAACTACTCGACGTTTATTCAAATCTTTCTGCCGTTATATCCAAATTCCTTTGTTAACGCTTGCTTTGGTCGTTTGTTCTGAAACTACTTTCTCCTTTGCTTTGCTTTGTATTGACTTGGATTGCTTTGCTTGACTATCGAATTCCTAAAAATAAATAACACTCCAATATTCTATACTCCTCTACTAATCTCTCTCCTCCGTTCCTACCATACACTGTATCATCCCTGTTTATTTACGGGTGGTCTTCTTATGCCTGACTCACCCACCTCATTTTAATCATTTTTAATTATCTATACTCGTAATATTATCTAATAATACTCGTATGATTACTATATAGTCTTATCAATTACTATATTAGTGTATCAATATCTATATCATAATTAATAACATCATACTCTACGTTATTCATCCATTACATGTTTTTCCTATGTCCCCCAGAAAAAAATTTATTTAATTAATCCTCAAATCCGCTGGCGCTCTTGCCCTCTATGATTGTCCCGTTGGCTCATCGCTTCGGATTTAACGTTTTTACTGGTCATCTGTTGACCTTAATATTCTATTTCATAACCATATTCATTCTTACTCTATCATATCTTATCTGGTACTCTATGGCCTCCGTATCTGATCATAATCATTCCGGCCCCTATGCCATCTCAAGTAATTCTGATCCATCAGATCATCAGCCTCCTATGCTCAGTATCTGATCATGATCAATCCAGCCTGCTATTGCTCAAGTATCCTTGATCATGACAATCTGGCCCTCTATTGCCTCAAGTATCTGATCTGTATCAGTCATCCAGCCCTCTATTGCCTCAAGTATCTGATTATAATCATCCGGCCCTATCTTTATTTTCTATTCATATTATCTCTTATATCGGACTTGAGCTCAATCAGTGACTTTTGGTATGTTTGAGGCCTCACACTGACTCTCAAGCCATGGCGTCTTTTGGCCGCGCATTCTTCCGGTTACGCTTTACTCACCGCCATTCGGATATTTGGTACTCGGTGTGGGATCCGGGTTATTGTACCAAACTCCTCGCTGGGCAATAAAAAAACATTCCTCGGTACTCGGTGTGGGATCCGGGTTGTGTACCTCGAAGAATATAAAAGTATGGAAATGCCTAGACGCTCAATCAAGTTCAAAAGCGGTTTACTTGATTCCCGAATAGTGAAAAGAAAAGGAAAAGATCAAAAGTGGGAGCGGAAAATAAACTATCAAATCTCTGCCCGCTCCTTCCATCAGATTTCTCGGCTCAATTCGAGCGCTCTCATCTGGCTTTAGTAGTACATTTTGAGTATGAACCATTTACCGGTTAGTTCACATCTCACCTACCGTTTGGCCCGATTACTCGGTGTGGGATCCGGGTTGTTGTATCGAGTGCCTCCAGCGAAAAAAAGAATCGTCCGATACTCGGTGTGGGATCCGGGTTTTTGTATCGAACGGCCCAGCGTCATCAGTCCCTTGGCTGATAACAACCTGAGCACGACAGTCCGTAGCTGTCCTCTGGTGCCTCACCACCAGCTAGGGAAAAAAGAAGTCATCTCTAGGTACCTTTACTCTAACTATTAATTCTGTTCCGTGCGCACTCTTTTTCTCACCCCTCGGTCTATCTCTTCACTTCCCCCCTTCAAAATTTGTGGTAATCGCATCAACAAGCTCCCCAAAAGAGGTGATCAATCTCTCGCCGGTTACTTGCTGACATACACGACTTGGCCTACCAGTTCCTTTCTCAGTAGGGTTGATCAGGGTTTCCCTTGGGTGAGCGTACTATCATTAGATAGCTCAGGTTTAACCATTTTTCCTCGTCTTATCTCAATATAATATCAATAAATATAATATCAATAAAACAAAAGAATTATACACTAGGAAAACTCGGTTGTCGAAATTTTTCCGTCCAATATTTTGTGTCTCTGTGCATGTGTTTTGATTATTTCCCTAATTCGGCTTTTATGTTTTTGGTCTATTACCTTTGTTTATCGTTGTCGGGTTGTTTTATTATTTATAAACATTGCATATTTCTTTTATATTCGTCTTATCCTCTAATAATAATTCAAGTAATGCATAATACACATTTATTTCACTTCATCATAACAATTCATGGAAAGTAAACCGTTAGTCTTTTCTTTATCTTTCGCTGGCATAACATACAGTGCGACTCTTGTGCGCATCCATGACAATAACTCAGGTGTCCGCAAGGTATCACCATTACTCGTGCTTCCTCTGTTTTGCACGCATAACACTCCACATAAGCCTTAGTCTGCTCCTTCATTGTTGTTGCAATCTCGTCTTCAATATTCTTGACTTTTTCCATTAACTTGTACCAGCTTTTCCCAAATTTGGTTATCTCTAATCTCATAGATAGAATTTCATATATTCTCTCAGTAGTTACATCTTTATCAATATCGATCAATTTTATTAATATGCAATGTTCATCGGAGTACAGGTTAGTGATTGCTGATATATCCTCTTTAGCTCGTTTAATTAACTTTTGTTTATTAATTAGTTCCTCCAGATTGTCATTTTCGATGTTTAGAATCCCCTTTAGTTTTTCTATAATTTTTGCTTGTTCCATCTAAAATTATCAAATTACCCTTTAAATTTATCTAAATACTAATTAACTAAATTCATTCACCTCTTTAATATATGTTGGCTCATTTTATCTACTACTATTTTACTCATTACCTGTTGTACTTTATTCTATTACCGTTGGCTTCCTCTTGTTGGGTTCGGTGGCTTTCTCTTGTTTATCATTACTCCCCTTACTTACCCCATTTCATTTGATCCCGAATTTTGCCCTTTTAATTACTTATGCGTCTTGTCATTGTTGTTGGTGTCTTACAAGGGTGTCATGTCATCAAGTATTGATGGATGTTGAGTGTCTTGGCGTCGTAATTTGTAGTCGGGTTGCTTGTTTCTCCAACAGTTGTTCTCTGGGTTCTTGTTTCATGGCGTTCTCATCTCTCTGGGGTTGGCAACCTATCGTCTCAACCTCTCTGTTTAAACTTTAAACATTGGCTTATATTTCCTTGGGTTCTTTGTAAAAACAGTCCTTTATGAGCCCCCAAGTTTGTATCTCGTAGTCAGGTTTTATTGCTGTTTCAATTTTCTCCTCGATCTTTACACTTTCCCATCGATTTGTTTGCACACGGAAATCACTCGGCTGAGGGTATACTGACATAATTCTCTTGATGGTTTTGGTCTTTTCAAATAACAAAGCTTCAATCCCGTGGTGGAGCCCCCCCCAAATTTGTACTTGGTGGGCTAGTCGTTTATTTCATTTCCAATTTAACCTTAACCATATGTCTATATTTCCTTCGGTTTTTCGCAAAAACAATCATTCAATCCCGGCTGAGAGTGTACTGACATCATTCTCTGTTGTTTCTTAACTTGATGGTTTTGGTCTTTCCAAATAACAAAGCTTCAATCCCGGCTGAGCCCCCAAATTTGTATGGTGGGTTACAGGGTTTCTGATCTTGCTTATCTTCCTGGCGACCCTAGTAACGCCATACAAAAAGATATTACTCCACTTGGCACCCGTTGCTAAGCAACGTTGGAAATGTGTTCAAGTGGTGGATTGTCCGCAAAAATTGAATACCATTGGCTAGTACTATAGTTGCTCGGACAAACCTCGGGTTCACGAGCTGTCGATAGAAGACCTATGCTCGCTTTGCTCTGTCCCCTCCTAAATAATTGTTCATGATTAGTGCTTAATTGACTGCGGAAAACTGAGACGTAATAGGGTTACTTGTGACCGTACTGGTATGCAATTTTAAAGAAAACGACTCAACTAAAACTAAAACTATTCTATTTAAATCTATCACATATGGAATATCTATTGTTTGGTATTTTGAAGTTGGGTTGCTCGACGTCGGGCACGCTCCTTACGTCCCGGTCGACGATTGTTGATGGCGACGGGTTGCTCTGTTGTCTTGATTGCTGTCTGCGGCATTTGAGTTGGGGCGAAGATGAGCGGGTAGGTGACCGCTTCACCTTCTCGGCATACTGCTAGTGCGACTTCGAGTCCCCGAACCTGCGTTCGCAGACTCCGATTGAGCTGGCGTTCTTCGGCCCAGCCTTTTTGAGCTGCGGTAAGTCGTTGGTACAGGATCTTTGTTCGCTTAGGGTCTAAACAAGTCGCTTTGACCTGCTGTATCTCTCGGGTCAATTGTAGGACCTGGCCAAGTAATTCTGTATTCGCCTGCCTCGCGCGATCTAGTTCTGTTTGTAGAATCCGTAGAGAGGACATTGCTGAAATTAAATAGATTTTACTCGTCAATTTATGGTCGGCCTAAATGTTTAAAATCTTTCAGACAACTCAACATTCATTTTCAGTTATATAGGAAAAAGAAATATACGCAGTTCTAATTATAATTATTATTTAATCACTATATCTATCTGTCAGTCGGTTCATTCGTCCGGGCAGAATCGTTCTAGGCTTCTTTTGAGAGCTTCTACCGTGTAAGGACGCCTAGTGTCTCGAACCGGACGAGGTGGATGGGCGACGGCGATCCGCCCAGCAAGGATGTCATCCAGCACATTTGCAAGGTACATCCTTGCCTTGACTACTTGTAAGTCCACCTGCTCCTGCACCCGCTCCCACTGGGTGAGGAGGTCCTGCGCATTTGCAAAGATTTCAGCGGCTGGGTATTGTTGCCTTACTGGTTCGAGAGGGTCGCTACTCGGATCCCGTGCTTTCCGAGGGATAGAATATGGCCACTGTGACCGGGGTCCTTCTATTGCGTTGGTGGTTCGTACTAGCATTCTTGAGCGTTTTTTCCCCGTTGATTGAGCGGTGATCTGATTGCTGGACATATTCTGTAACAATTGAGATTTAAATTATGGAAACCATAGTGTGGGGAATAGGGTCTTCGCTGTATTAGTTAAAGAGAGTGTAGGTAGGCCCAAGATTTGGGGTATTTAGCGACTAACATTGGGGGTTTTTCTGGACTCGATTCGTCTGCAATGAATAAACCTACCTATAAAACAGTTTAGTGGAAAGACGGGTCAAATGTTTGTGAAATTCATGAGATTATCATTTTAGTAATGGCTGTCAAGTAAGGTATTCAAAAAGCATTAATTTTGAAGCTTGAAATTTGTACACTATTTTCAATTATAATTTATTTCTAATTAAAGTTTTTAAGAACCTTGATGAATTTATAATTTTTGGATTTATTTTCAAGTTAAAAACCAAATTGATAAAATCGACTTAATCTTAAAATAGATCTCAAAATTGGTCACTTCTATGTTTGAGAAAAATATTTTGTTGTTATGTTGGTGTTATCGACCGGACGGGTGTGCATTAGCTAATTAATTCTAGACGTGTTAATTGAGCCGCCTAACGAATTCCATCGTCTCGGAATTTTTAAATGTCTCTCTCAGAAAATTCGGTTTATTGATGGACATATTTGCCATTCGTCGTAGCGTTTGAGGATCTCGTTGCGATACTGGGTTACCCATATCTTTGGAATTTATTAACTTTCTCGGATGGAGGTTTTCTCCTAATTTGGTCAGGACAGGTTACAATCTTATCGAACTTGGGTGATTGTTTCAGGGTGTTATTATTAATAAATCGTTTCTTAAAGTCGATTTTTCCATGAGGTGAAAACGGATTTTAACTATTTTCCAATTATTCAGATCTTATGACGGGTTAGTTTACAAGTCATGATTAACTCGGATTTTATTTGGTTTAACGTCTCTATTCAGTTGTCGAGTTTATTGTCAATTCGAATTTGCCACATCTATGTCGTCTCATTTTCTAAAGCAATCGGTTTCAACTAACGTGATAACATTTTATCCTCATCGGAACTCAGCATGAAAAAGCGGATGGAGGAAACCATTAATATTAATTCAAATACAATTACTCGGGTCGAGACTTATCTTCATCTACGAACTATCTATTCATTCTCAGTCATCTATTGGCTATTATGTTCCTTGAATTAGCGTCTGGCTACTCAATTTAATCGTAATTTAGTTCAATCCCCACTTTATTCATTTGATTTATGTTAACTCGGAAACTCTCTGTCGAATTAATTTATCTAGAACATGATTCTAATTTATTGGTAAATTTCTAATCTTTGCTTAATTACAACATAGCCCTAGCTTGTCGAAGCTATCTAAATAATGTTTCAATTTTATTGTTGATTCTAAATTTTCCGGATTTATTTTTTCGAACAGGGTTTTCTTATTTGATATTAATCATAAATTTCGCTTATTTCGCTGTACTATTGGAGTTTAATTTATTATTGATCGTAACCTTTGTTCATCTCTCCAACATGATCTCGATTTTATGGTTAATCCTACATCTTAGTAGGTACGATTTTAATTCCCTATGACTTGTCAACTGTATCAGATTTACTTCACAAATAATATTTTATCATAAACTTTACCTACTTTATCAATAAGATTTTATCTTTATTAATCGGAAATTTTATTAAATTTTTACCTTACAAACAGGGTATATTCTTTATTAAACTTTACCAGTTTTTGTTACAAACAAGATTTTCTTTTATATCTCGTATACTATATCAAATCACTTTACAATTGAGATTTTATTTCCTACTAATCATAATTTTAGTAAATTCATGTTATCTCCTGTTAATCATAACTTTATTGAATTCATTTTATTTCCAATTAATCATAGCTTTATTAAATTCATTTTATTTCCTATTAATCATAATTTTATTAAATTCATTTTATGGCATTGACACGGAAGTGGTTATATCAGCAATTTCAATTTACGTTGTCCCCGTACCCTTTTCCTTTAATTGATCTTAAGGCATAGTATGTTTATATTATAGTTATTGAGTGCCCACTGGACTACTCGGTGTGGTGATTTTAAGCCGTTTGTAAGATAATTTTAGGTCGATTTTACAGAATTGAGAAACGAGGAAGCAGCCAGAGACTTCTTCCTTATTCCTCGCTTCAGCTATAGGGATAAATATTTACGATCCGACCGCTGCGTTGCGCACGCTGAGTCTTCACGGGTGCATATCATTGGCGATTTTCCACGCACTTACATGCATTTGCACTATGTTGATTTTACTAACTTGCGTGATGTTTCGGCTGTGGGCCGGAAAAATTTCGACATTTAAAATTTATGTAATTATAAAACATATAAATGAGGTTATACATAGTAATAAGATTTATTAACAAACAAATTTACCCATTTGACCATTCCATAACATTTTAAATCATAAAACATAGCATAAACAGCATAAATACCTCTCTCCCCACATCAACGCCGAGCAGAGCTCCATTGAGATGCAAGGTCGTGATGTGGAAAGAGGGTTCCAACATAACTGATTCTCACCTAAAAATTTCGATTGAAATAGATTTGAAATATAAATGATTGACAATCTTCAAAACGATTCTAACAGTTTTAAAATGGTTCTCTTTGAGAAATGGTTTCTTCAAAAATGGTTTTTTAATTTAACAAAATTGCTTAGCTTTCAAAAATGGTTAATGGTTAAGTTAAATGTGAAAATGGATCAGTATATATACCTATTTGTGTGACGTGTGAAATTTGATGCAGTAAAACAAAATTCGACCTTGTTCTTTTCTAGCAAATTCTATTATTTAATTCTAATATTTTTTGATTTATTTTTATAATTTTTTATTTCGAATTTTTATTGAATTATTACTAATTCAAAATTTTCAATTTAAATTTCGTTTTAATGAACTTTTATTAATTTTTCCAATTTCGTCGAATTTGTCGTGTTTTCTTGTTGTATTTGTGTAGGTATCGTGCGGATCTTGGTGCATTTTGTTATTATTTTATTTTATTTTTATGTTTGTTATTTTATATTTAATTCTTTTATTTCTCAGATTTTATAGGGTTTATTTGGTGTTTTTCGGGTTTATTTTAAATTGCGTGTTGTATCTGCGTGTGTGTTTCTGATCCATTTAAACATTTATCAAGGCCGTTTACGTTCTGGCCCAACAAATGTTTCGGACTTTAAATCAAAGATCGTTTTGTAATAATTTAAATTACTTAAATAGTACCTATTAAATTAAGTGATCTGGTTGGATTCCCTTGAAAATGGTCTCGAAAATCTTATATCTTTACCCATCGGGTGTCCAGCACATTTACCCCTGATTATTATTTAATATTTGTTTAATTTTTATTATTTAGGTATCCATAAAAAAATCGTAAGGTGATTTCAAAACATAAATTATTTAGTGGAAATAAATTAAGAAATATACAATTTAAAATGACATAAAAATTTAATAATCAAAAATAAAAAGATGTAAATGGATTTGGTATGAAATAAAAACTGTAAGGATGTAAATGAATTAATAATTACAAAATATATAAGGAATATTATTGGATTTATAATAATGGTAGACATTAGTTTTAATAGTACATTTTCAACTGAGAAAAAAAAGTGTGGCATTGTGAAAATCAATATAACAGTTTGATTTAAATATGCATCATATTTAAATCAAACTCTCACGAAACTCTCAGTAGGCGATATAAACCAATTTCTATTTTAGGCTTTTTATTCGAGAGTAAAAATAGCCTTAGACTATAGTTTGACCATTTTAACCATGGGCGATTCAAGCCAATTATTATCGAGAGTCAAAAATACACTCTGACTATAGCGTAACTAGGCGTAGTCGATTCAAGTCTATTTTTATTTTAAGCTTTTTAATCGAGAAAAACATTATATTTAGGCTTTTTAATCGAGAATTTATTTTTGAAAAATAAAACAAAAAATTAATTCATTAAATAAAATTAGATTAAAAAAATCACTTCATTAAAACAAATAATTAAATTTATAAAATATTTACCTCCACTACACCACAAATTTTTTTTTCAAGCCAAATATCCACATATAGATGTGTTCCATCTGGCACAAAGCATTCTGATTGGCTGACAAAAAGGATGACTTACCGTGTAGAGTGTGTAAGGGTCATTCTGGTGTATCATGTATGAGCGTATGAATCATGGTCTTTGTTCTAGAACGGTTCAAAGAGTTCATGCCAGGTCAAAAATATGAATTATCCTTTTTTCGGAAATTTTTCAAGTCAAAACAAAGAAACTATGCCCCAGGGATATGATAAATCCAACCTAAAACTTATGAAAAACGAAGCAGTTGATATTTCAATAAAGGGCCATCCATAAATAAGGTCACACGATTTTGGCCGATATTTTATCCCTTTTCTCCCCTTGTCACAAAACGTCAGACCCCCTCCTTCAAATATGACTTCACAAATCTTTGGTCCCTCCCCTAAACAGCCGTATTTCATATTTGAAAATCAGCACGTTTCAAATCACCTTATTGACATTTTAATATGTATTTAGTGTAATGCTGCACTCTAATATCGTATGACAAAACATGTATTAAAAAGGAGGCCCTGGAAAACTGAAATTAGTAAAGTTATGTTGAAAAAATACATAATTTAAGATGTGACTTCACAGTTCTTAAACACCCCCTCCCGACGTCACACGTCATCACAAATGTGTGGCCCCCTTCCCCTTAGGTGCGTGATTTTATTTGAATACGATCCCTAAACGACAGCTAATTAAAGATAATTTTTAAAGGTTGTGGGATATTGCGGAAGTTCCCTAGAGACACTCCAGAGTACTACCATTTTAAATCCCATCTGTCTCATTATCGACTTCCTCATTATCGTCCTTACTAGATCCTACCGAATGACCATTAAAATCGGCGATCCACAAATGGAATTTATGAGCGAAAATGAGTTAACATCGAATGAATAAGGCATGATCGATTAAATTTTGATAATTTACAGAAATCTTAAATTTAGTAATAAATTGTGATTCACTATTTACAAACCAACAAATAAATCATGATCAAATAAGAAAAACCAAATCTTAAAAGAAATTCCAAAGTGAATAATTATCTTTCAAACGTCTCCATAAAATATTACGCCGCTCACAGTGGATGAATCAAAGTTGTAGAATCACAAAATCCATCTTTCTCAACACATCCAGTAAAAGTCTCTACTGGGATAAATTCATGTTGAAATAATGGCAAACATGACATTTCTTTCATTTTAATCAACAAATCATTAATCGATTCTTGTGAAATAATGCTCGAATCCACGAGATTTCCAGGAAGTTCGTTTAAAGATTCTTGAGAGTCCGTTAGTGCTGACCTTTGAAAGTCATTACACTCACTTTTAATGTCTGAAAACGAATTGATTTTTTTGAGAATTGATTTAAGATTTAAAGTAGAAGTGTTATGATTTGAATAAAAGCAAAGATTTTTAATGTTAAATTCTTTCCATAAACAAGATGGTTGTTGAAGAATAAAACGCAATACATAAACATCGTTGAGAGGTTCTTTGAAATCTTTTGTTACGAAAATAAATACATCTTCAGAATTCATGGTTGAATGAGGATCTTTCATTAAAATAAATGAATCAATAGCTATTTTCCACTTGCTATTTTTATTTGTCGACCGAAATTTGATAGTAATTTGAGCAGTAAAAAAATTTTTAAATGATATTGTTGATATACTATGAAATGCATTATTAGCAAAGTTAACATCAAATATGCAACAACCAGAAGAATGTCTCGAAGATTTTGTTTTTGAACCTGTTATATCTAAATTCAAATAAACAGGACTTTTTATGTTAGCTTTAATTTCAGACATAAAAATTGAGCTATTTTCTAAAATAGTTTTACAAAATATTATTAAAAATTATATAATTTAAATATATTAGATGCATTGTTTGCATTAGAGATATTTATTTAAACAAACGTAATATAATTCTGAAGTTCGAGCGTTTATAGAACCTTCTGAAAATTTAAAAACTTTAGCTCATATTATGTCAGCATATTCTAAAGAATTTATCAAATAATATTGGAATATTAACGAAGTAATTTATATATTTAAGATCAAATTCCAGTTTTTTAAAGATTCTTTTGAAAATAAAATATTTGAAAGTTTTTGCACTATGGCATTACTACTGTCGTTTCATTTATCTTCTCCATAATTTTTCTAATATAAATTGATAATTTGTTGCGTTTCAATGAATTTGTTAAGAAGCAGCTAAAGATTAATAGTTTACGTATGTTAAATCATGTTTGTTTTTTTAATATTATTAAAATAATTGAAAATTTTAAATTACATTAATTTTTAAAAATTAGAATATAAGTAAAAAATTTAAAATTTAAAATTAATTTAAAATATATTTTTAAAAATATTTATTTATTAAAAAATTAAATTAATAAAAAATAATTTGTTTAAATTAAATGTTAATTCATAATATTTTTAGTTGGTTTTGAGTACCTGAAGATGATAGCTGTGCTATCGAAATATATCGTACGAAAAGTTTTTTATTGGCGTTATCGTTTAATTAAATCGTTGCCAAATTTATTTAATTATTTATTTATAAATTATTATTATTATTATTATTATAATTACCATTATCCTTACTATTATCATTATTATTATCAAGTTTTTTCTAGGGATCCTTCATTATTCCTCCGCTTTATAAAATATTTTTCTTGTATAAATATTTAATTGTAATCCATCTGTATTTTTTCGGTTTTTGATAAAGTATTTATGTTAATTCGAAAAATTTTTGCAGCGTTCCGCCCTTATTTTACGATTTTATCCTTATTCTGTAGTTTTCAATAAAGTATTTTCATCGATTCGGAAAATTTGAGCAGCGTTCCGCCCTTATTTTACGCGTTCCACTTTTACTTTACTATTTTCAATAAGTATTTTAATTACTTCGGAAATTTTGAGCAGCGTTCCGCCCATATTTTCCGTTTCAATTGACATAATTTATTTAATTCTTATTTAAAAATATTATTTTCCATGATTTTAGTCGTTCGGATCAATCTTTTTCCGATGGCTATTCATTTTAACTGTTGCAACGATTTCGCAATTTTCCCCACTACCCATTCCCTCTCTTTGTCCTTAAGATCTATGTATGTTCATATTATATTTAATGAGTGCCCACTGGACTACTCGGTGTTAGATATTTTGAGCCGATTGTTGTTAAAAATTTATGTTAATTTTACAGGAAACGGATGATGAAGGAGCAGCCAAAGGACTACGGATAATATTGACGTTCCAACTCCTGCGTTCCGCACGCCGGAGCCTTCACGGGCACGAATCATTGGCGATATTCCACGCACTTACATGGTTCGAACAATATGTTTGATTTTAATAACTTGTGATGTGTCTTTGGCTGTGGGCCGGAAAAGTTTCGACAATTTGAAAAATTAATTTATGCATTATAATAATTTATTAAAACCAAAATTAAATTACCAGATACATCCATCAAATTAAAATTCATAAATATATCTTCGTAATAATCCATAAAACATCGACCAATGAATCCATTATTCACAGATAAATATATTAATCCAAAGTAAAAATCCATCAAATTAAAATTCATAAATATATCTTCGTAATAATCCATAAAACATCGACCAATGAATCCATTATTCACAGGTAAATATATTAATCCAATGTAAAACTGTTGAAATCAAGTGTCAAAGTACGACGGAAAATCAATACTGAAAATTAAGATTAAGATTTGTCAAATCATATCAGTATATATACCTATAATTTGGCCTTAACCTTGCGTGTTATTTTTTATTGCGATTAAACAAAATTCGATCTTGAAATTATTTGTGTTATCTAAATTAAATTTTTATTTATTTCTTAATTTAAATTGGTAATATATTTTTAACATTTTTAATTAAATTTATTCAGTTAAAAATATTTTATTTTTATTCATTTAATTCATTAATTTGTTTAATTTGTCTGTTGCTAACAAAAACGGTTTCTTAAAATCTGGGTGTACGAGTATTGGTGCTGATATCAGTTTATCTCTGAGTATTTCAAAGGCTGTTTGTTGTTCCTTTTCCCATAAAAACGGGGTATCTTTTTTGGTTAATTCTTGTATTGGTTTCGCAATAGTTGCGTAATTCTTGATGAACTTTCGATAATATCCGCATAAGCCTAAGAATTCTTGCACTTGTGTGACTGTCTTTGGTGCTGGGCAATTCTTTATCTTTTCAATGTTTCTTGGATCTGGTTCTTTACCTTTTGCTGACACAATGTGTCCTAAGAAGGTGACTTTTTCCTTTGCCCAATCGCATTTTGATGGTTTCAGTTTTAACTTCCATTGTCTCAGTCGAACGAATACATTACGGATATCTTTTAAATGTTGCTCGAAGGTGCTAGAATAAATTAACAAATCATCAATATATACCATACATTGTTTAATGCCGTGCGTTACGAAGTTCATACATCTCTGAAATGAAGCTGGTGCGTTAGTTAGTCCGAAAGGCATTTTCTTAAATTGATATAGATCTTTTCCGATTGTAAAGGCAGTTTTCTCTCTGTCCTCCTCTTTGACTTTTATTTGCCAATAACCACTTTTTAAATCTAACGATGTAAAATAAGCTGCTCCGTGTAACGTTTGTAACATCTCGTTTATATCTGGTAACGGGTATGTATCTCGTTTTGTTACTGCATTGAGTCGTCGATAATCTATACAGAACCGTTGTGTTCCGTCTTTTTTCTTTACCATGACCACTGGGAATTGCCATGGCGAGCAACTTGGTTCGATTACTCCTGCGTCTAACATCTTTTGAACTTCTTTTTCTGCTACAGATTTTTGAGCTTCTGCCAACCGATATGGCCGTAGTGTTATTGGGGTATCATCTGTTAATGGTATCGTATGTTGCGTTACATCGCTTGTACCGAGGTCTAAATCAGATGCTGCAAATATATCTTTAAATTCCATTAGCAGTTTTTGTAATTGTTCTTTTTCAGTTTTGTTTAGTAGCTGACTGTCGATTGTCCATAATTCTTCCTCTATTCCTTCAGTTTTCGTTGTTGGAAGTTCAATATCCATCATCGGTGTTAATTTCCCCAATCTTTTGTTTTCGTAAATGACTTTATCTTCCTCGTCGAAATTTGTAATGTTGATTGGAATTTCACTGTTGTCGTTTACATACACTATCTCTCTGGCTAATGGCAGTTCTTTCTTTTTCTCAAATTTGTGATTAGGTTCGAAAATCATTTCTCTTCTAGTTTCTTCGTTCACTTTCACATAGCAAATCATTTGTGTGCGTCCTGGCACTACTATTTTCTCTGAGCATCTCACTTCTGATTTCAACATACATATTCGTCCGGTTTTATCTCTCAACTCCATCGATCCTAGATCTATTATTATTTCTTTTAATAATTCTGGCATGAGATCTGTTCCAATTATACAATCTGCACTCAATCTCCTGATAACTGCTAAATACGTATAGATTTTTACATTTTTATATTCGATTATTGACCAGATTTTTCCGATGACTGCTACCGATTCTTTGCTGCAGGTTATTACATCCATGTTAGCTTCTTCTATACATGGCCATAATCTTCCGGGTATTTTATCCATTTTTATTGCTGAGATGTTTGCTCCGGTATCGATCATTGCTTTTATTTCTACCCCATTTATTTCTATGGGTACCGTTAATGTTGGTCCAGCTAATGTTTGCAACATGGCTATGGTTCGAGTTTCTGGATCCTGATCCACACTTCTCGATCTTTGGCTGGTTCTTGGTACTAAATCTGCCCAATTTGGTTAGTATGGTGTTGGATAAATGTTTCGCAATGTTGTTGATCTTGGTATTGGTACTTGTCGTTCTACTGGTGCGTTTCTCTCGACTGATGTTGTTGCTTTCTTTAGACATTCATATACTGGTGGTGGATGATTGAAATGTCCACTATGTCTTGTCTTTCGATTTTCCCCATTGTTTGAGTTGCTCTTGAGTTAGCATCTGCGTTCCTTCCTGATTTTCGTTATTGTCGCTGTTGTCGCTGCTATCATCTTTGAAATTTATCCATCGTTTCCAGTTGCTCGTTTTCTGTCGCTTCATTCTGGTTTTCTCGGCTTCTAATCTCATTATCGCTTTAAATTTTCGTCCGACTTCTTCATCAGTACCATTCATTTTAGTTAGAATTCCTACTAACCTTTTTATCTTGTGAATATCTTTTGAGTGTCCATGTAATACCATGGTTTTTGCTAAAAATGGTAAGAATCCAATTGCCATTTTCCAGTTGATTTTTCTTTCTCTTTTGTATATATCGAAACATGCTAACATTTGTGTTAAGATCACTCTTACAATTTGAATAATGAGAATTATTCCTAAATTTCCTGCCATCATTTGTCCGAAGATTAAGAATCTTCCCCACATGGCTTTCATCATATTTGCTGTTGCATGTTGAAAATGATCTGGTGATAATAACAGTTCGTAGTTGGGTTTCTCTCCATAGTTGTTACCTCCCGTTATAGTTACAATGTTGGATAATATTGCTTGCCTTTGTGCTGGGAATAATAAATGTTCTCTGGCTCGTTCCAGATCTTTTGTTTGGTATATTCCACTCTGTGATATATCAACTGGTTTGAATTCTGCTTCGCTGGCCAATTCTGTCAGTCCAAATATTTTTGGCGGTGCTACTATTACTCGCGTTGGGAACTGTAACCAACTTCCATCTCTTATTTCGAATAGTGGTCCATATACGTTACTGCAACTGAACATTTATCTCTTGGAATTGTTGAATTCTCTGGCAATTTTGCAATTGTCTTTTCGCATTTGTACGTATACATAACTTCTCCAACGATTCTCCCAAAATATCCTTCCTGGAGTGGTAGTAGTGGAATTGCGTTATCTGGATTCGTAATTGCCATTGCTAATTTTGTTTTTAGTATTTCTCTGTTCAGGATACAGTCATTTTTAACTAAATCGTAGTATATCTTTTCTGTTGATGCCAATCCTTTATGATATAGGAAATCCATCTTGTTGTTTATGTATAGATATAGTTTTACATCCTTGGGGTCTATTTGCGCTTTTGCGTTCGGTATTGCCGTTCGCGATAAGAATATTCCTTTGTAATTTGTACTAGCTACCATTTCGTCACACTTGCTCACCATTCGTCCTTTTATGAATCTCATTCCGATTGTAGTGTCAGTTGATATTACCACCGTTGGTGTGGCCTCTGATCCGATAGTCGTGGTAATTGTTGGTTTTCCGATTCTTCCGGTTCTCCGTAATTCGTCCAACGCGCTCTTTTGCGTCTTAGTCTCTGTTTCACTGTGCACTCGTCCTTGTACTTCATCAAATATTGCACTTTTCAATAAGGTGAGTCTGCAAGTTCTGGTATCGGCGTGATATACGATCGTTGACATTCCCGTATTGCATGATCTATCTGTTGCCAAGCATTGAGGGTACTTTTTCATTGCTTGCGTATCTGGATCAAAATATCCTTGATATTTCTATAACTTTACTTGATAGCTTTCGATCACTACTACTCCCTTGACTAATTGGTTTAGTAGAGTGTACTCTCCTCCTTGACACGTTCCGTCTCCAGCCGTTATCCTTCCCGCAGCGTATACTCGGGTAGTTTTTATTTTTCCTTCCTCGGCTGCTACATTTACTCGTCCAGCTATTGAGATGCGTCCTGTCGTGAATCCTTCTTCACATTCGTTCCGCGTTACTGATACTACTGTTGTTTCCGTTCCAGCTTCTATAATTGTTGAATGTGAGTGATGTCCGCAATGAAATGCCACAATTTTCCGCGTTACTGAGCATTCTTTGATTTCCGTTTTAATGAAGTCTACTTCTTGATATACGTTATACGATACTGCAGTTGCTGTTGTCTGTAATTTACCAGGATTTGCTGCTTTGCGCTCTTCCGTTTCTTTTAGTGAGTATTTATCACCAATCTTTATGTTGTCACAGTCATATACTACAAACGGTTCTACTCCTTTTATGCACATCATCCATATGAGTATTGTGGTGATTATCGTATTCATTCCTTTTCTGGCTGTTTTTGGGTCGCTTGCATTAATTGTCGTTTCGAATAACTCTTTTAACTTTGCTTGCATTATTTCAGTTTGATCATCTTTGCTTAACAGATTTATAAAGGCTTGCCATCCCCCTTGAGTCAAGATGAATGGTTCGATTACTTTCCTGATAATGTCCGTTATCGCAAATTCATATCCGTTTGGGTTGTATCTTGGAGTTCGCTTTCTGTATATCGCTATCGTATTGTACATCAGATAGGCCATTCCTACCAAATATCTATTTGGGTCATCGGATCGTTTCGTTAAGTGATTTATTATCAACAATAATTCCTCTGGATCTTTGGTTGTGGTTCGTACTTTATTATCCATTATTTTATTTATTATTGGCTTTATTGCTGCCCAAAGCTGCTTCGCTTCTGTTCCGATATTATTGAGTTTTAAATTTCTCTTTATCTCTGGATTTGCTAATCCCAGCATATCAGTTATTAGTCTGTTGATCCACTTTGCTCCTTGTTCTTGGCCTTTTAATTTTCCCTGTAACTGTTTTGTCACTTGACTAAGCTTGCTTAATTTCGTTGTCAATTGATCCATCTGCATTTGTTCTTTAGTTTTTCTTTCTGGAGCTGGTTTATCAATTTTCGGTCGTCCTCTGGATTTCTTTTCCATTGCCGTACCTGTTTCTTTTCGTTTAGGTTGTTCGTCTGCCGTTTCTCTGAATGTTGTAGCTCCTCGTTCATTTATCCAGTTATCCCATTCGTCTCCTGTCGAGCTTCGGCGTCTTCTCTCTTTCTTTTTATTTTCCTCTTCGGTATCTGGCTCTATTACTTCTACTGGTTGTCTTTGACCACATACTAGCTCGTCTGGTTCATCTGTTATCAGATCGTTTTCATTTTCTGTCATGAACAAATCTCTTGATTCCGGTATTCTCCTGGTTGTTTCTTCGTCTACGATATCGTTGAGATCGTTCAGTATCTCTTCATCTCCTGTTGTGATGACGATTACTTCATCTGCGGCAGGTGGAACTTCTGGCGTATTTAGACTTTCTTGTCGCCCTATTGGCGTTTTCGTTTTGATTTCTCTTTTATTGAGTTCTCTACCTGCGATCTTTGCTACTGTTAATATATTTATTAATCCCAATTGCATTTGCGTAACTCCGATTTCGAGATCGTCGTCTAATGATCGTCCTTCGTATTGTAAATGGAATGGCGGTTCGTACGGTATTCTCTTTTTCACTTCACTTACTTAGGCAGTGATATAAAATTCTCTTTCAATTGGTTCGAAATCTGGTGTCATAATTTTTAGACTATACTTCTCTATTGTTTCGGCTGCCCATTCAGTGTGTTTCCATTTTCGGATAATTTCTCGAAATTGCTCTGGGTACCACGCATACATTCTCCGATACTCCTCTATTTCCTTTACGATATTTCGCAGGTTCTCCACTCTGTTACAAGAATCGATTATCCATTTTGCTAAATTTGTTACAGTTCGTCTTTGATTCTTTGCTCCAGTTCTCAATATCACTGCTAACTCTCTACATTTTTGCGTTTCTGTTAATCTTGTTAATCCTTCCTCCACAGGATCATCTATATCTGTGGGCAAATATCTTGTTCCTGGAATTCGTTTTTCGAGTACACTGATTCGCGGTCTCGCTTGTTCTTGTTGAATTCGTAATTTCATTTCTCGTTCCGTTTCTACCTCGATTGTAATGTATATCGTATCATCTTTTACAAATTGAGGTGTTACATATTTTTTCAGTAGGAACTGTGGTACTCCTCCTGCAACATTTTCAGTAGATTTCGGCTTCTGGCTTATCATTGATCTTGGATCTACTCCCAATTTTTCACTATGTCGTTCTTCCCATTTTCCGGGTTTAGCGATTGAAATTATGACTTTTCGATTAAATGGCCACTCTAACTTTCCGTCGTATCTGCCTCTTGCTAACAGAAAATACACTGATAGATGTGTTCCTTTTCCTACCCCATCTCCGTTTGGGTATACTCTCAGTTTCATCCGGTATCCTCCGATTTCTGTATAGAATTGATGACTTGTAATACCGATAATTTTCTCTTCCTCAGCCGATTTTACTTTTTCAGCCCATCCACTTATTTTCCATGTGTATGAGGCTAGTCGAGCTCTATCATTTATTTCCTCGTCTTCTTCTGGTTGCCATTCCATTTCGTTTATCATTTCCTCTGGTAGATTTTCATATGGTTCATCTTCATATAACTCTAAGGTTGTCTCATTAGCTGCGTCTTCTGGCGCTTCTCCTGGTATATATTTTCTCTATTTTGGTTCGGTTCTCTTCATTTTCCATTTCCACTCTTTTGTCTTTTCATCATACACCTTTTTCCATGGTGTTGATCGGCATCGCGAATCATCTATAGGTTGCAATTTTGTGCTCAACTTCACATCTTGTCTCCATAACTGGTAGATGGTTAATATTTGGTCCATCTTTCTTTTCATTTCCTCTTGAAATTCTTGGATCTGTTGTTCCTTTTTTGTTGTATTCTTTCTCTTTGATTCATCCATGGCTATGATATTAATGGTTTGTCCGTCTTCCCATATACCTAATTCGTATATCGGGGTTCGTTCTCGTGGGCTTATTTGTCGTTTGTGGTACATTATTGCCATGTCTTCTACCATACCGTCATCACTACTTTCGATTATTGGCTGTATAATTTCTCGGTTTATCCGTCGGTATAATTCATGCATTTGGCAATCGGGATCCACCAATATTTCCTTTATTTCATCATTTGGTAATTTAATCTTTATCTTTATTGGCTCGTCTCCCCTCATATCTCTTTGGTGTTCTCCGTATTTGGCTATCAACTCATCTGTTCTCTCGTTATCAAATCTCATGATATCTGTATCTCGTACAGCTTCCACAAATATTTTCATTGAAATCGGTCTGGTTAACGATAATCGGTTAATATATTTTCTAGCTTGATCTATTGCTTGCTCTGTCATTTTGATCTGGTTTTGCCTCATTATTTTTTGTCTCTCCTTTTCTAATCCAGGTTTTATTTCTTTGTTATACACTATTTGAATTTTCTGCCATATTTCTGCTGTCGTTTCTTCGGTTTCATTCTTGTTTAACGTCACCACATTTATTCCGTTTGGCCATATTAGAGCATCCGCGAGGTGTATGTCTCGCTTTATTTTCCTTCCTTGATAATATAAAGGTTTATTTTTATAACTTGGTCCTAGCTTTTTCACTACCCAATCATACAACTCGTTTGTGCTTTCGCCTCTTGTGGCTATTATCTGTCTCGATATCTCTGGAAAATCAATAATTACCTGATATTCTTCTCTATCGTATTCTTTCAAGTTCTCTTGGTACTTTTTTATCATATCCTTCCATGATGCCGTGAATGTACCATTATCTTGTTGATATCCTTTCGCAATCAGTTTCATTATTCTGCTGTATGCGGTCGTATCTTTGAGGTTTAGGAACATCTGGTTTCGATCTACTTCTTCTACAATCTCGTTAATTTCTTTTAATATTTCTGTTTCGTCTTTTCTTGACACGTTCGTTTCCATTTCCTCCAATTCGGATTTTGATTCGTCTTTATTCGGTTTATTTTCCTCGCATGATTGAAATATTTCTCCACCCAGACTACTTATTTCACTTTCATCTTCATTTGTTTGATCGTCTAGTATTCGTCTCAACATATTAATATGTGGTTGTTCCTCCTCTTTCATTATCTTTGTTGGCCCTTTTGTTTGGAACCATATCTCCTTTATTCTGTTCTCAATTTGAGCTTCACTCCACGTGGGCTTTTCTTTTCTGACTCTTGTCTCTATTTTTTGTAGCAGTATCCCCTGGATTCGATTTTTTGCTATTATTGGCTCTGATATCTTTTCATTTCCTTGTGACGTTGATGCTTCCTGCTCATCTTTTTGCAGTTCTAATTTTGGTTCTTCTCTTTCTTGAGATAGCACTTTCTTTGCCAGCATTTCTATTTTTTGATCCAGTGCTTGTTCTTGTTCTAGATGTTTCAACGCTCCGTCTATTTTTAATATTAGTGCCTTCTTTCTCAGTTGCTCTTTCTCTTGTTTCAGGATTGCTTCTTTTTCTTTCAATTGATCTTCCTCTTGTTCTAGAGCTTCCTCTTGCTTTATTTTCTCGAGTGTACTTTCTATCTTTTGTGTCATAATTTCATTTTCGAGTTCATCGATCTCATATATTAGTGTTTCCTCAATTTGATCTTCCGTTATCATCCTCTCTGCTCGTTTAATCTCTTGAATTTCCGGTTCATTCGGTTTCTCCGTTGTCGTCTCTTTTAATTGTCGACGTCTTTGTTTTTCCTCCTCTGTAAATTCTTTGATGGCCTCTATCTTCTCCATCGTACTTAATTCGATTGTTTTCTCATTATCAGTTATCATATTTCCTCCCCCTTCGTTCTCAACACACTGCTCCGCAGTGTGAATTTCATCTGGAATTTCCATTCTCATCATATTGATTCTTTTCGGGGTTTGTTTTCGATTTTCCCATCTTTGCTGGATTTCCTGAGCTTCCTCTGTTTGTAGTCTCTGCCATTCAGCTTGTTGTTGCTCTTGATATTCTCTGGTTCGCAGCTCTTGAATCTCCTCATTGCTTCTCATTACGTTGATTCGTTGTTGTTGTATATTGGTGGGCATCTGTTGCATCATCTCTTTTAATTCCATGGGCATTCGCTGTAATGTTTCTCGTAGCATGTCTATTTCTTGCATCACATTAATTTGTGGATTTCCCATAGGGTTATTTGGTCTTGATTGATTTGGCTCTCCTCTTATGTTGCATCGCCTTGCGATGTGTCCTTGTTGACCACAATTGTAGCATGCTTTGCTATCAAGTTGTCTACATATTTTCTCAGTGTGCCCTCGTCTACCACATTTCTGGCAGTTGTAATTCCGGAAACAATTTTCTGATCGATGTCCCATTTTTTGACATGTGGGGCATTTTTCATTTGCATTTGGATTGTTCCTGAAATTATTATTATAACTTACCCGGTGATTACCTCTGTCTTCCGGATTTCTTGTTGCTGGTGGCTTGAACATCTGCTGTGCTCTTGGAATGAATTGATTCATAGCTGGATTGATATTGCTGTTTTGATTGTTGGCATTGACTGTTGACGTTGTTGGTTCCGTGGCCAAGACTGCCACTTGATATCCCAGTCCCAGATGGGCTTCACATCTGTTTGCGATTGCTACTGCTTTATCTAATGTTTCTGGTGCCAAGCATCCAAGGTTGGCTCGTATGTCTTCTCTTTTAATTCCTCTTATGAAGACGTCTACCATTTTATCTTCGGGCAAATCTGTATCTCCGAAGGCTTCTTTACATAACCTCTTTAACTCGCATGCGTACACCGCATTTGATTCTTCTCGTCTTTGTTTTCGATGTAGGAAGTCCAATATCTTCCTATTTCCCTTTTTCTCTATTCCGAATATTTTTACTAAGAATTCTTTAATCTCTGTCCACGTTGTCAATTTCGTTACGTCTCTTGCTTCTTCTACGAATACATCTTGTGCGCTTCCTTTTAAATATAAGGGTAGTCGCTCTTTTACTCTTTGGTCTGACCAGTGGCAGATAGTTTTATAAACTTCGAATTCCTTTATAAATGTATCCAATTTGTTGAGGCTGCCGTCGAACGGTTCTCCTCTAAACTTTTCTCTGAATTCTCCTACTGTTGCATTATTGTTATTTATCATCGGGTTTGGATCCGGAATTGAAGTCGTGTTGGAATTTATGGAATTTGCCATGTTTGAGTTAATGTTTACGTTTTTTAATCTCTCTTCCTCGTTCTCTGATTCTATTATTGGCAACCGGTTTTCTAATATCGTTTATTTCGTTTTCCTCGCTGCTGTTGGATTCAAAATCGGTTACTCCACTATCTTTGCCGGTTCCTGTTGCTGCTGTAGTTGATACTCCGGTCTTAACACTTCTACTGTTGTGAACTTTTTTCTTTTCTTCCGCTTCTAATAAACTCTTTTCTTTGCTTTTGCTTCTCGTATGGTTGCTGATGCTATCAATGTTTACGGTTATTCGTCTGCTTGACTGGTTTTCTCGTTTTCTCTTTTCTTGCTTTGGTTGCTTTGAAATTTCTGATTGCTTATTGCTCGTAACTACTTTGACGTTTATTCCAAATTCTTTTCTACTCGTTTATTCAAGTTTCTTTATTATCACTTGCTTTGTCGTTTGCTCTGAAATATTTTCTCCTTTGCTTTGCTTTGCACTTGACTTGGATTGCTTTGTTTGACTATTGATTCCTAAAAATAAATAACACTCCAATATCCTATACTCTATACTAATTTCTCCTCCATTTACCATACTATATACGTTATCATCCCTTGTTCACATTTATCGTGGTGGTCTTCTTTATCCTACTCACCCCCCTCATTTTAAGTCTATTTTTAATTATCTATACCTCGCAATAATTATCTATTAATCTCGTATCGATTATCTATATAGTCTTATCAGTTATCTATATAGTCGTATCAATTATCTATATCATAATATCAATAATATAAAATCATCATGTTCATACTCTCATTCAATCCATTAATTATTTTTCCTATGTCTCCCAAAAAAAATTCATTTGCTTAATCCTCAATCGCTGGCGCTCTATGCCCTTTATAATTTCCGTTGGCTCTTCGGCCTTCGGCTTTAACTCTTTTACTGGTCATCTGTGACCTTAACATCTATTCATAATCATATTTCATCTTTACTCATATCATATCTTATCTGGCACTCTATGGCCTCTAATATCTAATCATAATCATATCTCATCTGGCACTCTATGGCCTCTAATATCTAATCATAATCATATTCTATCAATTTCATCTTTACTCATATTCATATTCGTCTTATTCATTTTATCTCTCATTATTTCACCGGACTTGAGCTCATCAGTGACTTTTGGGTATGTTTGAGGCCTCACACTGACTCTCAAGCCATGGCGTCTTTTGGCCGCGCATTCTTCCGGTTACGCTTTACTCACCGCCATTTGGATATTTGGTACTCGGTGTGGGATCCGGGTTGTTGTACCAAACTCCTTGCTGGGCAATAAAAAAACATTCCCTCAGTACTCGGTGTGGGATCCGGGTTGTGTACCTCGGAGAATATAAAAGTATGGAAATGCCTAGACGTTCAATCAAGTTCCAAAAGCGGTTTACTTGATTTCCCGAATAGTGAAAAGAAAAGGAAGCGATTAAATATAGGTGCGGAAAATTTTCTAATCTCTGCCCGCCTCTGCCGTCAGATTTCCCGGCTCAATTCGGCCGCCCTTATCTGACCGTCAGGTTTCCCGGCTCAATTCGGCCGCCCTTATCTGACCGTCAGATTTTCCGGCTCAATTCGGCCGCCCTTATCTGACCTTAGTAGGACATTTTGAGTATGAAACATTTACCGGTTAGTTCACATCTCACCTACCGTTTGGCCCCGATACTCGGTGTGGGATCCGGGTTGTTGTATCGAGTTCCTCCCAGCAATAAAAAGAATCGTTCGATACTCGGTGTGTGATCCGGGTTTTTGTATCGAACGGCTCAGCGCCATCAGTCCCTTGGCTGATAACAACCTGAACACGACAGTCCGTAGCTGTCCTCTGGTGCCTCACCACCAGCTAGGGAAAAAAGAAGTCATCTCTAGGTACCTTTAATCAAACTATTAATTCTGTTCCGTGCGCACTCTTTCTCTCACCTCTCGGTCTATCTCTTCACTCCCCCCTTCAAAATTTGTGGTAATCGCATCAGCAAGCTCCCCAAAAGAGGTGATCAATCTCTCGCCGGTTACTTGCTGACATACGCGACTTGGCCTACCAGTTCCTTTCTCAGTAGGGTTGATCAGGGTTTCCCTTGGGTGAGCGTACTATCATTAGATAGCTCAGGTTAACCATTTTTCCTCGTTCTATCTCAATATAATATCAATAAAACAATAATATCAATAAAACAAAAAGAATTATGTATTTGGTCTATTACCTTTATTTATCGTTGTCGGGTGGTTTTATTATTTACAAACATTGCATATTTCTTTTATATTCGTCTTATCATCTAATAATAATTCAAGTACTGCGTAATACACATTTATTTCATTTCATCATAACAATTCATGGAAAGTAAACCGTTAGTCTTTCCTTTATCTTTCGCTGGCATAACATACAGTGCGACTCTTGTGCGCATCCATGACAATAACTCAGGTGTCCGCAAGGTATCACCATTACTCGTGCTTCCTCTGTTTTGCACGCATAACATTCTGAATAAGCCTTGGTTTGTTCTTTCATTGTTGTTGCAATCTCGTCTTCAATGTTTTTGACTTTTTCCATTAACTTGTTCCAGCTTTTCCCAAATTTGGTTATTTCTAATCTCATGGATAGAATTTCGTATATTCTTTCAGTTGTTACGTCTTTATCAATATCGATCAATTTTATTTATATGCAATGTTCGTCGGAGTACAGGTTTGAAATCGTTGATATATCCTCTTTAGCTCTTTTAACTAACTTTTGTTTATTAATTAGTTCCTCGAGATTGTCGTTTTCGATGTTTAGAATCCCCTTTAGTTTTCCTATTATTTTTGTTGGTTCCATCTCTAGAATTATTAAATCTTTTCAATTGCCCATTAAATTTAAATACTAATTAACTAAATTGTATGTTTAGATTTATTCATTCAACTCTTAGTTTAATGTTTTGCTTTAATAAACTACTACTTTGATTATTATAATTACTCGTTGTAATTTATCCTATTATTGTTGGCTTCCTCTACTTGGTTCTGTTGCTTTCTCTTGTTCCTCGTCACTCCCCTTACTTACCCCATTTCATTTTATCCCTAATTTTGCCCTTTTAATTACTTATGCGTCTGGTGAGTGTCGTTGTTATGTGGTGTCGTCAGGCATTGGTAGGTGTTGAGTGTCTTGGCGTCTTAATTTGTAGTCAGGTTGTTCATTTTCCATCAGTTGTTCTCTGGGTTTTCGTTTCAGGTCGTTCTCATCTCTCTGGGGTTTTGCAGCGTCTTAATTTGTAGTCGGGTTGTTCATTTTCCATCAGTTGTTCTCTGGGTTTTTGTTTCAGGTCGTTCTCATCTCTGGGGTTTTGCAAAAATGTCGTCCCGACATTCCTATTTAATTCCAAGATTTTTATTTCGGTTTCTTTTGGTCCTTTGCCAACAAAATCGTGTCGATCCCGGCTGAGCCCCCAAATTTGTATGGTGGGTTACAGGGTTTCAAATCTTGCTTATCCTTCTAGTTGCCCTCGTAACGCCATACAAAATGATTCTGATCGCCACTTGGCACCCGTTGCTAAGCAACGTTGGTAATGTGTTCAAGTGGTGGATTGCCCGCAAAAATTGAGTACCATGTGCTAGTACTATAGTTGCTCGGACAACCCTCGGGTTCACGAGCTGTCGATAGAAGACCTATGCTCGCTTTGCTCTGTCCCTCATAACTATTCAGGATTAGGTTCCTATTTGACTGTGGAAAACTGAGACGGTGATTCGGCGATGTGATAAAATGTTTGTGACAATGTTGGCATACAATTATGTTAAAGAAACAACTCAGCTAAGGCTAAACTACTCTATTTGCATCAACCACATGTGTAATATTTACTGCTTGATGTTTTAAAGTTGGGTTGCTCGACGTCGGGCACGCTCCTTGCGTCCCGGTCGACGATTATTCGCTGGAGGGATAGGTTGCTCTGCTGACTTGGTGGTTTTCTGCGGCATTTGGGTTGGGGCGAAGACGAGCGGATATGTTACCGCTTCCCCTTCCCGGCAGACCGCTAGGGCGACCTCGAGTCCCCGAATCCGCGCGCGCAGGCCCCGGCTGAGCCGCCGCTCTTCTTCCCAGCCTTTCTGGGCCGCTGCGAGTCGGTGGTAGATCGTTTTCGCCTCTGCGGGATCCGTCCATGTCGCTTTTATCCGCTGCCTTTCGCGGGTCAGTTGGACGACTTGGGTGAGTAGTTCTGCGTTCGACTGCCTTGCATGCTCCAGTTCAGACTGTAGGGTTAGTAGAGAGGACATCACTATAACAAAAGAAGATATTTTAATCTATTATCAACTTAACTAAATTAACACTTTATCCCGTTAAACAAATTTTTTGGAACAAGTTCATTGATAAAGACAAAGAACACGAACGACATTTAATTTCTACATCAATTACTACACAGGCACTATGGTTTGTATGATCATTCATCTGGGAACTGTCTTTTCAAACTTTTCTTTAAAGCCGCCACTGTATACGGCCGTCGGGTGTCGCGGACTGGGTGAGGTGGATATGCATCCGCGATACGCCCGGCGCGGATGTCCTCCTCCACGTTTGCAAGGTACATCCGGGCTTTTATTACACGGAGGTCCACTTGCTCCCGCACCCGTTCCCAATGGGCGAGGAGGTTTCGGGCATGTTCGTACGTTTCTCCGGCCGGGTATTGTTGACCAGTTAAACCACACGGGTCCGTTGGGAGACCTAGTAATCTCCAAGTGATGGGGTAAGGCCACTGTGATCGGAGTTCGTCTATAGCGTCTGCGGCCGGTGGTGTCTTTCTCGAGTGCTTTTTACTAGATGATTGTACAGTTGTCCGATTGAGTGACATGATATGAAACGATTAGGGAATAAACCATGAAAATTAATATTAATGGAAGAAATTTCTCTACGTCGGTCGTAAGGCGTTCACCTATGTGGGGTTCAAAACTGGCGTGCTTATGGTTAATAGTGGGCTAAGCAACATTGAAGGTTCTTCTTCTAACAGTCGGCACACTGGAATTCATGTGATGTCTTAGGTTAGCATTTTGGTCGTGGATCGGCAAGACCTATCATGGCTTAAGTATCGAATTTATGTTGAGCACAATTAATTGAAGGATAACTAGAAAATTTAGATGACCTGTCAATTCGGCTTAATGTATTAGGGCATTGCTATCGGGTTTGAAAATATTGTTGGTAGCAATTGATTTGAGGGTGTTAAGTTAATTATCAGTTGATTTATGCGGAAACTTCATTTATTGTGATGTTGTAGGTCAACTATAATATGCTGTTTAAATTCGCGAATAATGTTGATAAACTCTCTTAAGAAAAATCGATGATGGTTGGCCATTACAACGGTGCGTTTCCGTTGAATGGATTATTATATTTCACTATTGTCGTCGGTGATCGGCAGGATATCCGGTGATTTGGTCAACGTCGAAAATCTCGTCTTAGTAAGCGGTATCCTGTTTATTTTAATTTTGTCATTGTTGATTGTAGGGAGTTACGATCTGGCATATCCGCTTCAGTTTAATCAGTTCTATTTCGGAAATTTTTATGTTATCTCTCATTTGAATGCTCTTGTTGTTACGTTCGAGAAAAAACACTTGCGATTTACTGTAGACTTCGGGGAATCCTTCCTCGACACTGTGATGTTATCTCGTACATCTGAAGCTTTATTATCCGGATTATTTGGAATTTTTAGTTTATCATTTCGTCGGGAATGTTGGAACCTAATTTATGATTATGATCGAATTTTAGGGCTGGTGGTAAGCTTTTCTGTATGTTGTCATTAACGTAATCTCACGATTAGATCTTTCTGTTTGAAATAAATTTTTAGTTGTTACTTTAATTAAGCTTAAAGTTTATGATCGTTTTATATTAAGTCACTGTTTGGGTTTCATCTCATTTTCAATTTTAACCGATTTTTTTTTCCTTTTTTAATTCAATGTTATTGCTGAAGTAAATTCATCTAGTCAATTTTATCAACGACTTCAGGGTAAATTTAAATTTATTTTTTTCTCTTAATTTTTGACCACGATTTTAATCCTATATCGATGATTTTATTACCTGTCTATCCGAGCGAAGTGTTGGCTTATTTATGAATATTTGCCTTTATGTCCTTAGCTTTAATCAACTACTTAAATGTCTCCATTTTGAACACCTTATTCCCAAACTAGTTTTCTATACTTTAAGTCTGTGAATTATATACACGTTTCGTTATTTGAAATTGATGACTTCATTTTATTAATTAATTTAGTTTCATCGATAAATGATTTTAACTACTTCATTCCTTACTTTTATTTTAATGGATTATGATAATTTAACTATTGAGCTTATTTGCGATTGCTCTACTGCTAATCAACAGATTAAGATCCTCTAAACCATGAATTATTTTTACTCACTAGTTAATCAATGAATTAATCTAATCTAATTACATTTATTCAATCTTTACTTCAATTTAATTAAACGAAATTGTACTAATTTGATCAAGGAGTTATTTGTCGTCATTTTACTTTTTATTAAAAATTTATAATAATTTAACCACTTTACTGTTAATAAATTATAATAATTTGATGAATGGATTACGTAATAACTACTCTAACTTTAAGTCATGAAATACTTTAATTGTTACTTTATCTATAGTAGACAGTTATTTTAATTCATATTTTAATTTATTTGAATCATTGAATTATTTAGTTGATACTTTCTGCAAATTTAGGAAAAGATAAAAGCAATTTAATTACACCAATGATTTTTCTAATTTATCTAAAACTCTTAGTTCGCCGTGGTTATATCAACGATTTTAACTTAATTTATTCCCGTACCCTTCCCTTTAATAGACCTTAGGCGCAAATTGTGTTTATATTATATTTACTGAGTGCCCACTGGACTACTCGGTGTGATGATTTTAAGCCGTGTGTAATATAAATTTAGGTCGATTTTACAGAATTGAGAAACGAGGAAGCAGCCAGAGACTCCTTCCTTATTTCTCGCTTCAGCTATAGGGATAAATATTGACGTTACGACCGCTGCGTTGCGCACGCTGAGTCTTCACGGGTACATATCATTGGCGATTTTCCACGCACTTACATGCATCTGTACTATGTAGATTTTATTTACTTGCGTTATGTGTCGGCTGTGGGCCGGAAAAATTTCGACATTTTTAATTTATGAAAATATATAAACAATTTATGTGTATAAATAAGATTTATTAATTATAAACAAACATAATTACCCATCGTTGACAATCCATAACATATCATAACATAAATAAACATAAATGCCTCTCTCCCCACGTCATCGCCAAGCAGAGCTCTACAGAGATGCTATGGACGCGACGTGGAAAGAGGGTTCCAACATAAATATTTCTCACCTAGAAAATGAGTTTCTGAAAATTCAAAACAAAATTGAACAATCTCAAAATAATTTGAAAAATGGTTTTATGGTTTGTTTCGAAAAACGGTTTTAAACAATTTTCAAAAATGGTTAAGTTAAATGTGAAAATGGATCAGTATTTATACCTATTTTTCTCGTGTGTGAAATTTGATGCAGTAAAACAAAATTCGACCTTGTTATTTTCTAGTAAATTCTATTCTTTAATCTTTTTATTTTTTGATTTATTTTACTAATTTTTTATTTAGAATTTTTATTGAATTATTACTAATTCAAATTTTCCGATTTAATTTTCATTTTAATGAACTTTTATTAATTTTCCAATTTTTGTCGAATTTGTTGTGTTTTCTTGTTATGTTTGTGTAAGTATCGTGCGGATCTTGGTGCACTTTGTTATTATTTTAATTTATTTTTATGTTTATTATTTTATATTTAATTCTCCTATTTTCTCGTATTTTATATGGTTTAATTGGTGTTTCCAGGTTTATTTGAATCTGCATGTTATGTTTGCATGTGTATTTCTGATCCATTAAAACATTTCTCAAGGCCGTTTACGTTCTGGCCCAACATTATGGTTTCCCCGGTAACGCCATTTAAATATTTTCTGGTTACCACTCGGCATCCGTTGCTAGGCAACGTTGGAAATGTGTTCGAGTGGGTGGATTGTCCGCAAAAAGTGAGCGCTATTACTAATGCTATAATTGCGCGGACAATCCCTGGGTCCAACGAGCTGTCGTTAGAAGACCTGTGCTCGTTTTAGATTATTGAGTCCCATGTATGTCGTAGATTTTACTGCCGTATGGGTTATGGACACTTGAAAAACTCTTTGAAAGTACCGATTAAATAACAAGGAAGATATAATTATGACAAAAACACAGGTAACTTGCAACTAAGAGGCATTCTATAAGTTAATTAGGCCTGCTTCGGCAATCGAGCGGCTCGGCGTCTTGCCCGCTCTTTTCTCCCTGGTTGATAGTTGTTTGACGCTGTTGTTGTTGTTGGGGTGGCCATCGCATCACGGTAAGCTAGTTGAGCAGGAGCGAAGACGAGGGGTTAAGTGACAGCTGGTCCTTCTTGGCAAGCGGACAAGGCAACTTCCAACCCCCGTATCTGTGTTCGGAGGCTCTGATTCAGCTGTTTTTCGTCCGCCCAACCCTTCTGGGCTGCGGTGAGACGTTGATGTAGGGGTTTGATCTTTTTTGGGTCCACCCAGGTAGCTTTTTTTTGCTGGATCTCACGGGTTAACTGAAGGATCTGGTCATAGAGGGCTTTGTCGGTTTGCTGGGCACGGGTCAGTTCAGTTCGTAGGATTTGGAAAGGTTCCATTTCTGAGAAGAATGGATATTAACACTTTTATTACCAATTTATAATTCGCAAGCATACTGTTAATTTAAAACATAAATTGCAAAATTTATACTAAGAAATCATCAAAATAAAATGAAAACAAATCTCAACGACAAGTTTCTATTAAAAAAAAAATGTTCGTATTAACCGAGACGGTTGGTGTTGGCTAACTCAGGGAGGTCAGGCATCCTCGAAAAATTTCTTTATCCCCTCCTCCGGGGAGTCGTTTGAAATCACTAACACGCGCCGCTTCGTATTATGGGCCGGTCTTGGGGAGGGTGGATAGGTGTCCGCGAGTCGCCCGGCTGCAAGATCGTCCTCTACGTTGGCCAAATAATCCCTGGCCTAGTCTACCACAGAGTCGACGTGGCGTTGGTGGTCCAGGAGGTGGTTCAAGAGTGCCCGGGCCCGTATATGGATGTCTTGGGCCGGACTTGGGTCGCTGGATCGACCCTCTTTCTTAAATTATCTCATTGTAAGCTCCACCAGGATCGTGTCTTCTCGCCGGTTTTCTCCTGGCTGAGGCATGTCGGGATATCGTTCTCGATTGGTGCGTCACCACGCTTGTCGCCATTGGTCTGCGACATGAGTGAGAATATAGACGTGGGATACCGATTGTACTGAATAAAACCGTAAATTAACATGGGTTGATCGAAGGAGCTTTTTATTTAACATCCGTCTACTCAGATATATTTGAGGGCGTTGCTTCTTAGGTCTGAGTCAGGTGAACGAATGTCCTATCTCCATAGACGAAAAATAATTTTTATGGGTAATTAGTATAGGGTAGGGTTGGCGTTAATTGGGGAAAACTTAACTATGTCACGCCGAAATTTATGATTATCCCGATAATGGAAATCGATTACACGTGACTAAACTCGCCACAAAATAAGTCTAATCCCTGAGCAAAACCTGGGATAGCTGGACTGCTCAAGGTTCGTGTGGGTTCAAAAGAATGTGCTTACTGTACTTCAATTTAAACCTAATTTCATGTGACTAAAACAGAAAGCTGTCTTTGGAGTAATTCGACGGAGCATCACAAAAAAAATTTCGGGGAGCTAATCGACTGGAAGGGTGGTAAGGATAATTAAGATGTCTAAACCCCTCCCAAAAATGGTCAGTTTTCTTAAGATAATTCACCTGAGTCGGGATGTCTAATTATATAAGCTTTTCCAAAATTGTGAAATAAATTGAGAATTGCACCACTTGACATAAATAACTAGAGTCTTCTAAAATGACCCAAGTAATCCGAGCTTATACTAGTATAACTGGTATAACTATGATATCACAAAGGGATTTAAGCCCATCACCAGTCTTCTTAAAAATAAATTTTCTGTTCAAAAACGAAATCAAAAGACAACTTGCAAAACTGGTCGGAATAATTAGTTTATTTCCACAAAAGTCATTCGAAACCCTGTTATTCAGTTTGAAAATTTGGAAAATGGGTTGGAAGGTACCGATACTCGAATTTTTGTCAATTAACTTGCATGGTTAAGGCTTCTTAAACGGTCAAAAATTTTCTTCTATAAAGGGCTTGAAGCGATCTGGCTATTCAACAATTTAAATCAATATTTCGTAGGTTAGTTCAATTAGTTATAATTCTTCCATATGACAGAAATGAATTTCGAAAAACTAAAAGTACTGATAAAATTTCGTAAAATAATTTACCAATTGTGGGTTTCCAATAAACCAAAATTTAATTCTAAGGCTGAAAATTTGAATAAAAAGATAATCTAGCCAATTACAAATTCTAGGACAGAAAGTTTGAAATAAATAAAATAATTTAACCGATTGTAGATTCTAAAACGGAAGGCTTGAAATGAATAAAATAATTTAACTGATTATAATTCTAAATTAGAAAGTCTGAAATGAATAAAATAATTTAATCAATTATAATTCTAAAATAGAAAGTCTGAAATGAATAAAATAATTTAATTATAATTCTAAAATAGAAAATCTGAAATGAATAAAATAATTTAATTAATTATAATTCTAAAATAGAAAGTCTGAATGAATTTTTCGAATAATTTAATCGATTCTGAACTTTTTCATAATTCCTAAAAATAATCCAACTTTTCTGTCGAGTAATTTCCAATCATCGGGGTTTCCCAAATAACGAAAATGATTTTTCCAATGGTATTGCCAAAAAATGATAATAGCGATTTGTAAGGTTTCAGATTCTTAGCTCCCACAATCAAACTACTCATGGGTCATATATCGATTTTAGTAGTTAGAATTTTTGAGGTCAAACTATCCTTACTCCTGGGAGTTGCATGAGTATAATGTAAGCTTATAAATTTCATTCGAACTTAAAGCTCGCGGTCACTGAACTTGGGCTGCTTATCTTGTCCTGAGTATGGGGCATGGGTGTTGCGGTGTGTCTACGGTTTACGCCAAAAAAGGTCGTAAATTTATAATAATGAAGAGGAAATAATTTACCCATGGGCTGCTCCTCGATCGCAACATCCTCTCCTGTGGTCCTGACGGTAGTGCGCCTATCTATTGTATTTCTTTGTGGATTCATCTCGGAAACAATTTTTAGCTTTCTTACAATTTTTAGTTTTATTTGAATGTAATCTGCTGCGCTGGCTCGTCACTATATGTAACGTTAGTGTGTCATATATTGATCTGTGGGAAGATGTGCACACCGACCAGCAGCGAGTGTGTACCGTAAAGGTCACTACTAGTCGTGACAAATTTTCACTATCGCTTCTAGAGAATGTCAATTCCGGTGGGTATGACTTGACGTGCACGCATCAGCCATTGGCAGTTAATCCGGATTTCCCTGTAAAGGTCATAGTCTCGATGTAGGCGATTTTATGCGTGAGTGTCTCGCCCTAAGATAAATTCGTCATTTCTAGAGGTAGTTTATTTGTTTGTCTTTAATTCGAATTAGCATTATATTTTAGGTGATTTTAATGGACGAGTACATCTTTTATCTTGGATCATTCCAGTGGGATTCCGAATTATATTTCTGATATTGAAACGCAGGATTTTTTTCCCTTCTTGGATATTTAAGTAATTTTCTACTGTTATTAAAAATGATTATTATGAGTTCAGGAAAATTGGCGTTCTTTTCCCCTTTCTGCGCCTTCCACATCTATTCGTAATCAGACATTGTCCACTAACACTATGCGTTATCCAATGGAACTTATTAATTTTATTCAGGTAAGGTTAATTCGTGATAACTCATAACCGTCTAAAGCCAACTCCTTTTAATTTAGACAGGGACAAAAATTTATGGTTATCGATTTTATACCGGAAGACACAGCAATATTTAAAATGGTATTAGACGAGAATCAATTAGAGGACTTGTACCATATCCAGTTGGCAAAAGAAATGGAAGAATCGACGGATACGGGAACTATGATGATTGATCAGCAATTAATTTTTCAATGTGGAAAGTGAAGTTTTCATGAATATAATGAGACATTCTAGAACCCTTTCTTTTGTATATTTATGATGATTCCTATGTACCGCTCACTTATTGTATTCTCATGTAATAATTTTTATCACGTTGGTAGTTAAGTAATTTGCATTTGCGTGTTTTAATATTGATTTATTTTATTTGGGAAATCTCTTCAATTAGCGCGGGATTACGAGTCGAATTTTTGAATTCCTTACTTTCTTATTTACGGTTTGGAGTTTGTGTTGGGAGATTACGTTCATCGATCCTATTTTAAGTTTATGGGAGTTACTGCAGCTACGATATATAATGTTAACGGATTTTATCAAAGCTTATTTTACTTCCGGGGGTTCGCGGTGACTTCCTTCTCCTCAGTAGGCCTATTGATTTTTGCGGGTTATTAGATGTTTAGCCTAATCGTTTATGAAAAAGAAAAGAACTATTGTGGGTGACCCTACCTACATATAGCAGGTACCTTAGCTTCTTCTCCTTTACCCAAAGGACTTTTATCTAATCCTGACGTGAAAATGCCAAAACAATGGGGGTTTTGCGCTACGAAACTTATGACTTTTACTTTATTGAGGTTGGTACGAGACGATGCTCGAAGTTTATTTTTATGATCCCCTTATTCTCAGTAAATTAGATTCGGAATGGTAATTTCATCATTTTCTATATTTTCCCTGTTTGAGTTGAATTAATATTAGTCTAAATTTTTTGTGGTTTCTATCATTACGTCATCGAGATTTCGGTTAAACTCTCGTTGTTATCTGTTAGCTTATCTATAAGCGTGCCGATTTACGTCTCTAAATTTAATTCGTTTAAATTCGTGACTCTAGATTACAAATTGTTAGGCGCTTAAGAGCTATTTAATTATAAGGAATTTAAATTCTTATCCATAGTTTAAATTTAGTGGTCAAAATATTAACTTAAGTTTACCATTGATTTCAAGAGTTATAACAACGATTTCATTTATAATGCCCCGTTACCTTCCCTGGTTGACCTTAGGCGCGTTGTGTTTATGTTATAGTTAATGAGTGCCCACTGGACTACTCGGTGTGGTGATTTTGAGCCGTGTGTAAATATAGTTTAGGTCGAATTAAAAGAAATCGAGAAACGAGGAAGTAGCCAAAAGACCACTTCCTTACTTCTCCTTTCTTCTATACGGGTAATATTGACGTACCGATCCCTGCGTTCCGCACGCCGGGTCTTCACGGGCACAGATCATTGGCGATATTCCACGCACTTACACGAATCTGAATAACATTTCTGATTTTAATTACTTGTGATGTGTTTTGGCTATGGAACGGAAAAATTTCGACAATTGATAATTAATGAAAACAAAACGATTTTAGGAATTATAAATATTTTATTAATAATATTCAAAATAATATAACAATTACTTGCTCCAATATATAACGAAAATCATACAAAATATCCCTCCCCTACGCCGACATCCAAGCAGAGCTCTATCGAGATAGCGAGGATGCAACGTGGAGAGAGCTTCCAAATAAAACTCTCACTCACTTAGTAAAATAGATTTTTAAGAAAACTGTTTTATCAGTAAAAACGATTAAAATTGTGTAAAAATGAATCGGTATATATACCTATTTTTTGGCCTTAACCTTGCGTGTTCTTTTTGATTTAGTAAAACAAAATTCGACCTTGGTATTTTCTAGTGTATTCTAATCTTAATTTTTATTATTTTTTAATTTCATTTGATAATTTTTTATTTGAAATTTTTATTGAATTATTTCTAATTCAAATTCTTTGATTTTAATTTCATTTTCATGAAATTTTCATTTTTTGTTAAATTATCAAATTTCGGTCGAATTTGTTGGGTTTTCGTGTTATGTTTATATTTATATCGTGCGGATCTTGTTGCTTTTTTGTTATTATTTTAATTTATTTTTATGTTTATTATTTTATATGTAATTGTTTTTCTCTCATATTTTGATAGGGTTAATTGATGTTTTCATAGGTTTTGAATTTAAAGCTGCATGTTATATTTGCATGTGTGTTACCGATTCATTTAAACATTCACAAGGCCGTTTGTGTTCTGGCCCAACATTTTCTAGAATATAAGCGTTTTCGATGAATTTGTAGCCAATTTGATGAAATAGGTTAATATTTTTTAATATAATGTTTTTCTATTCTTTTTAAATGTTTTTATTTATTTTTTACATATTTTTTGTATTTTTCTACTACTTTTTCTCCTTTTTGTATTATTTAATGCTAAATAGGCCATATTTGATGATTTTTCGTCCATTTGCATTTTGCGCGCCCTAATTTTATCGGATGTCGTGCCAGTTAAACAATAATTTAAAATCTTAGTTTTTGCCCAACAAATATATAAATCAGCGAGTATGTCGTTCTGGAACTATGACAAGAAATATTAAGAGAAAGAAAAGAAAATTGCGAAGAGAAATAACAAATCAATAAAGAAATACGACAAGAACAATTTGGGAGAAGAATCCCATCATCTGAAGAGTTTGCCCAAGATAATAAACAAAGTATTTGGGCAGTCGGAAAAATAAAAAAAGAGAAAACGAAAACGAAATAAAATAGTAGGTCTTAACGCTGTCAAAGTTAATACGGAAATTAGGAATTTCTAAGAGAAAATTATGAAAAACAAGACCATTACCTGCAATTATCATCTACATCTGTGTGAGTAAAAATAAATGAAAAGCAAAAAACAACTGAAATATGCTTACACCTTGTATTATTCAATTAGAATTTGAAATAAATCCACTAAGGGCCGGGATGAAAACCGGTTAACTGTTATGTTTCTAAATATGTTACTAACCGTAACCGAAACCAAAACCGAAAAAAGATTCATAAATAAATCGGTTACCTTTAACCGAAATTCTAAAAAACCGATTAAAATTACTTAATTTTTCAATTAAAAAAGTGTTCTACTAAATTTATTTTTCATCCTTTTATCATACGAATTAGTATTTTCTAAAGCTTATGACATACCCTTCATAATTATGAATATCCCAATAAACAATTTCAATTAAAAATCTGCAAGTAAAAAAGCGAGATATGACAATTCGGCGATCATTTATAAAACAACATAATTGAAAAATTTTGGTTTCGAAAAGAGAAATAAAACACAATATAAAAAAATATATATGTACAAGTATACCAAATTAGTATATTATAAGGTTTGGTAATTATGAAAAATATGCCGCTCTTGTTCCATACCTCATCGTGAAATTATATTCTACATGTTTGTGAAGGTATATTGAAATGGAAACAATAAGAAGAGATAAAAATAAAATTTTTATATCTAAATTCTATTGTGCTTTCAGATGATGGAGTCATAACCCCTTTGACTCTATGTAAGAGAAAGTCTCCACAACAGTCGATTTTCGCACAACCTTATAATACAATAATTTAGTTTGTCTACATATTTTTATTTTGTTATAGTTTATTACTGCATTTTAATTACAAAATAAATGACACAGTCAATTATATATTATTTCTGAAAATACACGGAAAAGTTATATTTTTATGAGAAAATAACTTAAATTGAATCTACACTGACATTTAGATCTACATATTCGTAACTTTTGCGCAAGGCACGAATTATTGTTTGTGTTTATGTTAAAGTCAATAAGCATATATAGGCATAAAATTGTGTTTTTCGGCGAAAATATAATATACATATATGCACACATGCTTTAAACTTAAAGTATAATCTTAATCGTTATGTAAAAATTAATAAAAATAACTAAAATTGTGATTATCTTTAATATCCATAGATTCATCAAGAGCTAAACTGAATGCTACACTGCTTTTTACGGTACGTGACGTTTTGACGCAGAGCTGTTTTGGCGTACAGATGGGCTAAGCCATTATTTACCGTTCCTGTCTAATCATGCGTTTATAAAAGTGCAAGAGTGTTCTAGACTAAAATCATAAGTTTAGTAGAGTTTTATAAATATATCACATATTATAATTCTGTTAAACCAGTAAAATGGAAAATGTTGCATCGAAGCGTGATAAAACCGAATTATTAATTTAATATCAATAATATTTAATTTAAATATTTTCGATTCAATTATAATATTTTAATTGAATATTTTAAATTTTTATAATTATTGGTTTTTCCTGTGTTCATAATTTTATATTATAAAAACGAATTATTAATTTAATATCAAGAATAATAGTAGTGGGATGTGTCACCGCTAGATCAACCCCCCCCCTTCCAGGGTGGAGTAAAAAAATTTTTTTTTCTAAGTATAAAAGTACAAAAAAAATTTAAGACAAAGACAATGACTCATTCAAGGTCATTGAAACAAAGATCATGACTCATTCAAGGTTATTGGGTGACTCATCAAACACTTTCAAGGTCATTGAAACGAAGACCATGACTCATTCAAGGTCATTGGGTGACTCATCAAATACTTTAAATGTCATTCAAACAAAGGCCATGACTCATCAAAAATTTTCTCAAGGCCATTCAAACTTTCTCAAGGTCATTCAAAAGTAGGTCAAGGTCATTGGATGACTCACCATATTTTTCAAGGTCATTTAAACAAAGACCATGACTCATAATATATATTTTTATTTTTTATTTTATATACTTTAATTATTTGTTTTAATCAAGTCAATAATATTATTTATTTATTATTTATTTTTATTTTATATACTTAAATTAGTTGTCTTAATCAAGTCAATAATATTATTTATTTATTTTTTATTTTTATTTTATAAACTTAAATTAGTTGTTTTAATCAGGGCAATAATATTATTTATTTATTATTTAATTATATTATTATTATTAAATTTAATTCTTTGTTTTAATCAAGTCAATTATTTTATTTATTTTTAAAATTTATTATTAATTAATTGTTTATTTGAATGAAGTGAATTAAATAATTTTTTATTATTTTTATTTAATTATTTATTTTATATTATTATTATTATTATCATTATTGTTAAAATAATTAATATGATTATTATTATTATTATTATTTTTATCACTTATTTTTATTATTAATATAATTATTATTATTATATATTATTATTATTAATAATAATATGATTAAATAGTATGATTACTTATTATTATTATTATTATTTTTGTTATTAGTATTGTTATTACTTATTATTATTATTATTATTATTATTATTATTATTATTATTATTATTATTATTATTATTATTATTATTATTATTATTAATATGATTAATAATATGATTAATTAGTATGATTACCTCTTTTTATTATTATTATTTTTATTATTATTATTATTGTCAAGGTCATTGGATGACTCATCATTTTTTTTTTCAAGGTCATTCAAATTTTCACAAGGTCATTGTATTTTTAAACATTTACTACTTATTTTTATAAGTAGTTTTTAAATATTCTTATTTATTATTATTATTATTATTATTATTATTATTATTATTATTATTTTAACTATTATTGTTACAAGTTAATATAATATACTACTTATTTTTATAAGTAATGCTTTAATATTTTTTTATTTTAATTTTATTATTATTATAATTTTCTCTTTTTATTATTATTATTATCATTATTATTATTATTTTTATTATTATTATTTTAATTATTATTATTGTTATTTAATTATTTATTTTATATTATTATTGTTATCATTATTGTTAATATTATTAATATGATTATTATTATTATTATTATTATTATTATTACTTTTTTTTAATATGATTTTTATTATTATTACTTATTTTTATTTTTAATATGATTTTTAATGTGGTTTTAATATGATTATTTTTACTTATTATTATTAATATTATTATAAGTTCACGTTTTATTATAATTAATATTATTATTATTATTATTATTATTATTATTATTATTATTAATATATAACAAAAACAAAACAACTACTGAAAGAAATAATATTATTATTATTAATAATATGATTAAATAGTATGATTACTTATTATGATTATTATTTTTATTATTATTATTATTGTTATTAATTAATTTTATTATTAATATGATTAATAATATAATTAATTAGTATGATTACTTATTTTTATTATTATTATTTTTTATTATTATTATTATTGTCAAGGTCATTCAAATTTGTAATTGTAATTTTGAACATTTTTTTATTATAAATTTACTACTTATTTTTATAAGTAGTTTTTAAATATTATTATTTATTATTATTATTATTTTTACTATTATTGTTACAAGTTAATATATTTACTACTTATTTTTATAAATATTGTTTTAAATATTATTATTTTATTATTATTTTTATTATTATTTTTACTATTATTATTACAAGTTAATATAATTTACTACTTATTTTTTATAAGTAATGTTTATATATTTTTTAATTTTAATTTTATTATTATTATTTTCAAGGTCATTGAATGATTCATAATATTTTTTAAGGTCATTTAAAAGTAGGTCAAGGTCTTAGTATTTTTAAACATTTTTAATTTTAATATACTAATTATTTTTTATAAGTAGTGGTTTAATGATTTTTAATTTTTATTATATTATATTTATTATTTTTATTATTATTATTATCACTAAAATTATGATTACAAGTTTTTATTATTATAATTTTCATTATTATTTTATATTAATTTTCAACAAAGTATATAAAATTAATATTGAATAGAAAAAGTTTGTTCAATTGTGGTTCATAGTAGACAGGGATAGAACAATTGTAAATGTTTGTAAAAAGTTAAAGAAAAATTCTAAATTTTTTCAGAAAATATGTGCAGATAAATATCAAAACTAATTATGGCTCAAATGTGTGTGTTAAACTATCGATATGTTACAGTGTTTATGGAAAAACTTTAATAAAAATATATGTTATTTTTCAAAAATTTATGAAATATTTATTTTATGGCTAATAATGTGTATGTGTTAAATGATAAAAATAGTTCAATATTTATGTAAAGTTTGAGATTGTTAAGAAAAATGTAAATAATCTATGATACACACGAGTTTTTGATTGAAATATGTGTGTTTGTTTTAACCGATATAAGAAAAACTATGGACAATTTTTAAGAAAATACACGTAATTTATGATTATCATGGGATTAGAATTTGATTAAAGTTGTGAGAAAGTTGTTATATTTGAGACCTTAAAATAAGAACTTCAGCAAATTGGTAAGAAAATAGTAGTTATTGAGTAATACTTACTAAAATTACCAAGGTTTATAATTTTTGACAAGTCTTGATAGATCTTTAATAAAATTTGTTAGTACTTTGAATATGAATTTAAAAAAAAAGTTTCAACACAGTAGCAAATAGTAAAGAAACTAGTACTTATCAGTTAATTAAATTAACTAAGTTGTAAAATAATTGAAAAAAATTGTTAGATTTTTTAAAATTTTAAGATTGTTAGGCAATTATTCTAGGTACTTGTTGAATGAAAATTAATGTATTTTATCAACAGCTCATAGTTTTTAATCGTAAAATTTCTCTTCATTCCTGGAAATAATCGTAAATATTTAAATAATTCAGAAAATTGTCAATAACAACATAAGTAATGGGTAACATAAATTTTTTTAAATACTAATCAATTTTAGTTTTTAATTAAATTACAAATATAATAATAAAATTAAATAAATACTTGAATACATGAATCGAACAATTTCTTAGAACTGATCGCGTATCATATATTTTATTCAGATTCCAATAATATCATTAAAATTAACCAAAATCTTATTGTTATATTTTGATAACCCTTAAGTCAATGAAAATGTATCGATTTCACTAAGTATCCATCTTTTGACATTGATATCCAACCGAATTAAACACACTAAAAAATCATAAATTCCTCCTCTTAACCTATCGTTTCCCCCTAAAATAATTTAAAATTTACTCTCAACCAATCATTTTTCTATATATGACAATATTCCAAGCTATATTCAATATTTTTTATAAAAATCACCGACATATCGACATTCAACCGAATAAATTTCTTGAAATCCCCTTAAAATAAAATTCCTCTCTTGATCAATCAAATTACCTTAAGATTATCATAAATTCTTTTCTTAACCAATAATTTCTCTTTAAATGACAATAATCCCGGCTATATTCATTATTTTCTTAAAAATCACAGATTTATATCGATTTTCAACCGAATAAATTTCTTGAAATCGCCTTACAATAGAATTCATCTCATGACCAATCATTTCCCCTTAAAAGATCATAAATTCTCTTCTTAACAAATCATTTCTCTTTAAATGACAATATTTCCACTCTCTCAAAAGATTTACACATATATTGATATCTATCTGAACAAATCCCCTAAAAATATAAAATAAATAATTAAATAAAAATAATAATAAAAAATTATTTAATTCACTTCATTCAAATAAACAATTAATTAATAATAAATTTTAAAAATAAATAAAATAATTGACTTGATTAAAACAAACAATTAAATTTAATAATAATAATATAATTAAATAATAAATAAATAATATTATTGCCTTGATTAAAACAATAAATTTAAGTATATAAAATAAAAATAAAAAATAAATAAATAATAATATTGACTTGATTAAAACAACTAATTTAAGTATATAAAATAAAAATAAAAAATAAATAAATAATATTATTGACTTGATAAAAAAAAATAATTAAAGTATATAAAATAAAAAATAAAAATATATATTATGAGTCATGGTCTTTGTTTAAATGACCTTGAAAAAATATGGTGAGTCATCCAATGACCTTGAGAAATTTTAAATGACCTTGAATGAGTCATGGTCTTTGTTTCAATGACCTTGAATGAGTCATTGTCTTTGTCTTAAATTTTTTTTTGTAGTTTTAGACTTAGAAAAAATTTTTTTACCCCGCCTGGGGGAGTTAATCCAGCGGTGTCACGATGTAGCGGTGACACATCCTACTACTAATAATTAATTTAAATATTTTCGATTCAATTATAATTGTTGGGCAAAAACTAATTTGAGACCATAATTTGTTTGACCAGCACGATAATGCCTGTGTGTTTTTGAGTGGGAAAACTAAATCAAAATGGAAAATCTAAAAGAAAAATAAAATAATAAAAAATTAAATTAAGTTTTTCCATAAAAAATGCAAAAAATTTAGTAATAAATCAAAAGAATTAAAAAATTATATTTTAAAATATAAATTAAAATTCCTTGTTTTACTTCATCAAAAGACACACACGGAAAATCGTAGTACATAAGACAGTGCTGGTCTAGCAGAAGTCAATCAATTCAGTCAGTCAGTACTTTTCTTTAAAATTTTTATAGAAATTTTCAGTGCTTTTCTCGAAGAAACTTCATTTATACGATTGAATTTTAATTTTATTGCGAAGAAATCGGAAATTAATTATTATTGTTTTATTTTAGTTATAGTTGATTAATAATTTTGATTTATTTTTTTTATTTGTGTATTATTATCAGTGAAATGATATTATAACCATTTTGTTATTCATTAAATATTCTCTTTATTGACATTCAAATTTTTACTTTTAGATAAATTATTTTATAAATTTATTTTAATTAAAAAATTATTTTTGATTGACCACCCATCACGAGGAGTAAATTTGAATAAATGGATCTTGATGCAATCTTATTACTCACTATAATCTACATGCACACAAGAAAGTAAAATGAATTCTTTTTACCAAGATTAAACCGGTGGTTAGCGGGGAACTCGCGGTGAAGGCGTTGCTGGAACTGCCATGTATTCTTCCTTTCTAACTCCTATCGCCCAACCCTCGAAAGAGCGCATTGTGGCCCTGGGAAAGGTTTAAATATAAAGTTCACATTTGAAAAAAAAACAAATAAAACGAAAGAAGGAAATAATAGAGAATTGATGAAGAAAATCGTACTTCAACTTACAAGTCGATTGAAGCAACGATACATAAAGTAGTTTAAATACTTTAGTATGCCGGCTTTAGTACGCCGATACCGGCGCATTGAACAAACCTGGTTAAGGCCAGAAGAAGTCATTAAGTTGAGGGCCGAAATAGACAACCTGCAGTTAAAGCTAACTCAAAAAGAAGAAGCCTTCAAACAAGCGGAGCAAAGAATCCGAGCGCAGGACAGTGAAATAGCTGAATTGAATTTGAAAGACGAGATCCGAGCAGGACTCGTACGGTACGGCAGTCAGCTGTCCACCGAGCAGGAAGCCATAATCATTTGAAATATGATGGAAAAAGATATCCGGGTGAAGATTATCACACCAGAAACCTCACGCCGCCGGAAGAAAAACCGAAAAAAAACCGGCAGAAAAACAAACCCGGCAAAAAGGAACGCGAGAAGCAAAATAAAGTTAAAGCTGCTTGTATGGTGGGGCACATACTCAAATCCAATGGGGTTTGAGCACCGCTGACTCTACATTAGACGAAATCGAGATATTTGTTTTATTTTTGCATTTAATAATCAATAATAATGTTAATTTTGTTTGGTTTTTGTTCTATAGTAAGAAAAATTAAATCAGTTATGGTGGGTTACAGGGTTTCAAAACTTGCTTATCTTCCTGGTGACCCTAGTAACGCCATACAAAAAATGCTGATCGCCACTTGGCACCCGTTGCTAAGCAACGTTGGAAATGTGTTCAAGTGGTGGATTGTCCGCAAAAATTGAATACCATTGGCTAGTACTGTAATTGCTCGGACAACCCTCGGGTTCACGAGCTGTCGATAGAAGACCTATGCTCGCTTTGCTCTGTCCCTCATAAATAATTGCTCATGATTAGTGCCTAATTGACTGTGGAAAACTGAGACGTAATAGGGTTACTTGTGACCGTACTGGTATGCAATTTCAAAGGAAAACGACTCAACTAAGGCTAAAACCACTCTATTCAAATCAATCACATGTGGAATATCTACTGTTTGGCATTTTGAAGTTGGGTTGCTCGACGTCGGGCACGCTCCTTACGTCCCGGTCGACGATTGTTGGTGACGATGGGTTGCTCTGCTGACTTGATTGCTGTCTGCGGCATTTGAGTTGGGGCGAAGATGAGCGGGTAAGTTACCGCTTCACCTTCTCGGCATACTGCGAGTGCGACTTCAAGTCCCCCGAACCTGCGTACGCAGACTCCGATTGAGCTGGCGTTCTTCGGCCCAGCCTTTTTGAGCTGCGGTAAGTCGTTGATACAGGATCTTCGTTCGTTTAGGGTCTAAACAAGTCGCTTTGACCTGCTGTATCTCCCGAGTCAATTGCAGGATCTGGCCAAGTAATTCTGTATTCGCCTGCCTCGCACGGTCTAGTTCCGTCTGTAGGATCCGTAGAGAGGACATCGCTGAAATTAAATGGATTTTACTCGTCAATTTATGGTCGGCCTAAATGCTTTAAATCTTTCAAACAATTCATTCAGTTATATAATAAAAAAAGAAATACACGCAGTTCTAATTATAATTATTATCTAATCACTATAACGATTTGTCCGTCAGTTCATTCGTCCGGGCAGTATCGTTCTAGGCTTCTTTTGAGAGCTTCTACCGTGTAGGGTCGCCTAGTGTCTCGAACCGGACGAGGTGGATGGGCGACGGCGATCCGCCCGGCAAGGATGTCATCCAGCACGTTTGCAAGGTACATCCTTGCCTTGACTACTTGCAAGTCCACCCGCTCCTGCACCCGCTCCCACTGGGTGAGGAGGTCCTGCGCGTTAGCAAAGATTTCAGCGGCTGGATATTGTTGTCTCACTGGTTCGAGAGGGTTGCTACTCGGATCCCGTGCTTTCCGAGGGATAGAATGTGGCCACTGTGACCGGGGTCCTTCTATTGCGTCGGTGGCTCGTAACATCATTCTTGAGCGTTTTTTCCCCGTTGATTGAGCGGTGGTCTGATTGATGGACATGTTCTGCAACAATTGGGAATTAAATTATGAAATACTAATGTGGGGAAAAGGATCTTCGCTGAATTAGTTAAAGAGTGTTTATACAGGTCCAAGGTTTGGTGTATTTAGCGGCTAACACTGGGGTTCTTCCAGTCTCGGTTTGTTTGTGGGGCTTTTAAGGAGTAAGGAAAAAATATTTGTACGTGTGGATAACTTGATTTAACGTTTGGGAATGTCGTCACCCGCTCTGGGAGTCGTGAAGGGTGAATGTGGTGAAGATCAGTCCCCTCAATTTTATTTATGCGGGGTTCCAATTCATCATTCAAATTGGCATTTTAATCGGTCACTTTTATGATAGTAAAAATATTTATCGTGATGTTTATGTTAACGACCGGGCGGGTGTTCATTAGATAATTAATTCTAGACGTGATTGGTGGGTTATGTTAATTAAGCCGTCTAATGTGTCTACTCAATTAATTCGACCGTCTCGGAATTTCAAATGTCACTTTCAAAGAAAAATCGGTTTATCTACGGACATATTTGCCATCCGTCGTAGCGTTGGAGGATCTCGTCGCGAATACTAGGCTACCCATATCTTTGGAATTTATTAACTTCCTCGGATGGAGGTTTTCTCCTAATTTGGTCAGGACATTTTATAATATTATCGAACTTTGGTGAGTGTTTCAGTGTACTGTTATTAATAAAACATTTCTTAAAGTCGATTTTCATGAGGTGAAAATGGGTTATAACTATTTTCTAATTGTTTAGATCTTATGACGGGTTAGTTTACGAGTCATGTTACATCTGATTAACTCGGATTTTTATCTGGTTTAACGCTTCTATTAAGTTGTCGAGATTGAGATTAGTGTCAATTTGAATTTGCCCCATCTATGTCGTCTCATTTACTAAAGTAATCGGTTTCAACCAACGTGGTACCTCTCTTGTTGGGAGATCATTTTAGCCTCATCGGACCGCAGCAGGGAAAAATGGATGGAGGAAACTATTAATACTATTTCAAATACAATCGCTTGGGTCGAGACTTACCGCCATCTAATAACTGTCTATTCATTCTCAGTCATCTATTGGTTATTATATTCTTTGAATTAAATCTCAGTTAAATCGTAATTTAGTTCAATCCCCACTTTATTCATTTGATTTATGTTAACTTGGAAAATCTCTGTCTAATTCACAGCTTATTAGTCGTTATAAATTTCAATTAATTTATCTAATTTATTGGTGAATTTTTAAGCTTTGCTTAATTACAACACCGCCCTAACTTGTCGAAGTTATCTAAATAAGGTTTCATTTTATTGTGGATCCTAAATTTTCCGGATTTATTCTTCGAACAGAGGTTTCTTATTTGGTATTAATCATAATCTTCACTTATTTCGCTGTACTATTGGAGTTTAATTTATTATTGATCGTAACCTTTGTTTACCTCGCCGACATGATCTCGATTTGTGGTTAATCCTACACCCTAGTAAGTTCACTTCGTAGGTACGATTTTAATCCCCTATGACTTGTCAACTATATCAGATTTACTTCACAAATAAGATTTTATTTTCGTATTAATCATAAACTTTATCTACTTTATCAATAAGATCTTATTTTTTATTAATCGGAAACCTTATTAAATTTACCTTATAAACAAGGTTATATTCTTTATTAAACTTTACTAGTTTTTGTTACAAACAAGATTTTCTTTTATATCTCGCATACTATATCAAATCACTTTACAATTGAGATTTTATTTCCTATTAATCATAACTTCATTAGATTCATTTCATTTCCTATTAATCATAACTTTATTAAATTCCTTTTTTTCCCTATTAATCATAACTCTATTAGATTCATTTCATTTCCTATTAATCATAACTTTATTAAATTCCTTTTATTCCCTATTAATCATAACTCTATTAGATTCATTTCATTTCCTATTAATCATAACTTTATTAAATTCATTTTATTTCCTATTGATCATAACTCTATTAGATTCATTTCATTTCCTATTAATCATAACTTTATTAAATTCATTTTATTTCCTATTGATCATAACTTTATTAAATTCATTTTATGGCATTGACACGGAAGTGGTTATATCAGCAATTTCAATTTACGTTGTCCCCGTGCCCTTTTTCCTTTAATAGACCTTAAGGCATAGTATGTTCATATTATATTTATTGAGTGCCCACTGGACTACTCGGTGTGGTGATTTTAAGCCGTTTGTAAGATAATTTTTGGTCGATTTTACAGAATTGAGAAACGAGGAAGCAGCCAGAGACTCCTTCCTTATTTCTCGCTTCAGCTATAGGGATAAATATTGACGTTCCGACCGCTGCGTTGCGCACGCTGAGTCTTCACGGGTGCATATCATTGGCGATCTTCCACGCACTTACATGCCTTTGCACTATGTTGATTTTACTAACTTGCGTGATGTGTCGGCTGTGGGCCGGAAAAATTTCGACATTTAAACTTTATAATTTTATAAAGACATATAAATTAGGTTATACATAAAATTTATTAATTATCAAACAAATAAAGTTACCCATTTAACCATTCCATAAGATATCAATTCATAAAATAAAGCATAAAACAACATAATTACCTCTCTCCCCACACCGACATCCATGCAGAGCTCTATCGAGGTTGCAAGGACGCGAAGTGGAGAGAGAGTTCCAAAATGAACATTTCTCACCTAAAATTACGTTCGAAGAACAGATTCAAAATAATTAGTTTCAAAAATAGTTTTGGTTTTCTCAACTATGGTTGTTATAATGTGAAAATGGATCAGTATTTATACCTAATTGTGTGACGTGTGAAATTTGATGCAGTAAAACAAAATTCGACCTTGTTCTTTTCTAGCAAATTCTATTATTTAATTTTAATATTTTTTGATTTATTTTTATAATTTTTTATTTCGAATTTTTATTGAATTATTACTAATTCAAAATTTTCAATTTAAATTTCATTTTAATGAACTTTTATTAATTTTTCAATTTCGTCGAATTTGTCGTGTTTTCTTGTTGTATTTGTGTAGGTATCGTGCGGATCTTGGTGCATTTTGTTATTATTTTATTTTATTTTTATGTTTATTATTTTATATTTAATTCTTTTATTTCTTAGATTTTATAGGGTTTATTTGGTGTTTTTCAGGTTTATTTTAAATTGCGTGTTGTATCTGCGTGTGTGTTTCTGATCCATTTAAACATTTATCAAGGCCGTTTACGTTCTGGCCCAACATAAAACACTCGGGGGTCCGTAAAATTGCGACCCGCAATTTCAATTGATTTCAAAATAATACATACAATTCCGTCATCCACATTCATAAAAATATCTACGGTAAGGTTACTCATCAAGATAAAGATGGACTTAAGGTCCGGCTACAGTACATAATCAAATATCAATTGTGTAGTTCAATATCAATGTAGATCAATATTAGTTCGAATCACTGTAAATCATTATGAGTTAGTAAATTCAGTTCAAATCAAGGTAAATCAGTTCGAGTTAGAAAAATCAGTTCAAATCAATATCAGTTACTGTAACTCAGTTGTATTTGTTTTCGAATGAATCGCTGACGGCTTGGGTTTCGCTTTCGAGCTGGGTTGATCTTGAAGGGTGGTTGATGGAAATCTGCGAGAGTCTTGTCATTTTGCTGGGTTTGGTAGTTTTTCGAATTTGGGTGAACATTCTTCTGACTTTTTGGATTTGGGTATTTTGCCTTTGCTTGTTGTTTGTTAGGCCGAGGATAAGACAACATATTAGGAGTATTATGTTAGATGTTATACTAATCGGTAGTATTAGTTCGATTGATAGACTTGTCATTGCATGGGGTTCATCTTTCTGGTTGATTTGCTTTCCTTGTTGCTTTTTGATTGATAGGACGGTCCTTTGAATTTCTTGCATTATTTTATTATTGGGATTTGCTTTGGCTTTTCTTTGAATTTGTTTGATGATATTCTCTAGGGTTTTCTTTATCTCTCGGTTCTCATTTTTTATATTGGCTATTTCTTCATTATTTTTCAGTAGGGTTTGTACCATTATTTGGGTTTCCTTGATGTTCTGTTTTAATTCGTCCTTGTTTTCTTTTGTGGGGCATTGTATACATTGGAGGTTTATTTGTTGACATTCCTCATTATTGGGGTTACTACAAATTTCTTTGAAATCGGCACAGGTACTGTCCTCTCTTCTGAAGGGTTGGGATTTCTCACATTTTTCTAACGGGTTCTCAGCATTGTATTTTCTCATTATTATCATCATTATTATCCACAGGTTTGAGTTCATAACTTCTATTTTCAAATACATACTCAATTTTATATTTATTTACAAGATTATTTCGTTTATTTACAGTGGAGTTTAGCCCTTTTTACTCTTTCTCTTTTTCTGGGGTTGAGTGTATCTCGCACTCCTCTTTAGTTTTGTTTTCTGAGAAGCTCATTATCAGGCCTTGGGCTTTTATTAATCGCTCGGTTAATTTTGGGAGTTCTTTTAGTCGCTCTTGGTTTTCTTTGATTACTCTCTGTTGATGGTAGATTTTCATTTGGAGATTTCTTTCTTTCGCTTGCTTTCTTTTAAGTTGACGTTTATGATTTATTCGTTTAGCGGTTTGCTTTTCCAGCTTTCGTCTCGCTTCCTGGAGCTGTTCTGTTAATGTTTTAATTTCATCTTGAGCTTGTTGATGACTTTCTTTTATCTCTCTGGCTTCTTTACAACTGTCTTCTAGTTGTATTACGTATCTTTGTTCGCTTTTTCTGCTGTCTCTCATTCGTTCTGCTTCGGTTTTCCAATAATCTTCCAGGATTACACGAGTCTTTATTTCGGCTAATTCTCGTCTTAATCGTTCATTTCTCTCTCTTGATCTCTGTTTTCTCCCATGCTAGATGCTAGTTTTCGTTTTATCATATTGACTAGTTGTTTAGATTGTATTAACTGATGATTTATCCGGGCGATTTCTGAATCTTGTTCCTCCACTAACTCTTGCCATTCTTTTCTTTCGACTCTCCATCTTTTACTATAATATCTCAGTGGGTCTTGCTCGATTGGTTCTACTAATTGAATTGGGCTTGGTACGTATTCTCCGTCCTCTAGATTCATTCGGATTTCTATTTCATTTGGATTCATACTAAACATACATCGGTTAAAATTTTTTGTTTTTATCGTTTTTATTATTTTTATTATCTTTTTACACTTTTTACAATTTTTCCTCTTTAGGTTTACACTATCGTTTCGTCCGTCTCCCCGAATCCTTCATCGGGTTCGGCGGGTACTTGAGTTAGCATTTCCGTCGGATATAACGGCATAAGCAGGATTGGTGGTCGGCTCTGTAAGGTATTTATTTCTGCACGTAAAGCATTTGATATTTGAATCTCTTCGTCTAAGAGATAGGCAAGATATTCCGTACTTTCTGTTAATTCCTCCACTTGTATTTCTAATCGATGCGTGTTTTCCCAACGCTTTCAACTTTTCAATCTCTTTCCTCAAGTTCTGTTCATTTTCCTCATATCCTTGCTTTATCGTTTTTATTTCTGCTTCAACTTGTTCTTTCAACTGTTCATTAACTTCATGTTGATGTCTCAACTGGATTTCTTTAAATACAGCAACTCCTCGGTGTCCGTTCACCTCCTGTTGGAGTTCTGTTATCCTCTCGTTTAATTGTTGGTTTTGCCGTCTTTCATCAGTTAGTTGATTTCTCGTTTCTGCTGCTCTCTTGTCCATATCGTTGGATTGTTGTTCATATTCTTTTTCGTGTCTCCTGAGCCTTCTTATTGTGCCTTGTCTGATTTTTTCCCGAAATTCTAAGTTTTGGACCTGCTCGTTTAGTTCCTCGATTGTTTCTTTCTGCACTTCAACTTGTTCCCATAGCTCCCAATCTTCCGTATTTAGTATCCTTTTGGGTAACAATCTTATCTCTTTCTTGGCTTCTTGAAAGTGCTCTTTCCATTTTTTCGCTTCTCTTTTTATTGCTTTTTCTTTGGTCTCCGTTTTCCATTGTTGTTTTTGTTCTTTTCGGTGAGCTTCGTCCTGCTCGGTTTGCATTTCTTTTACTCTAGTTTGTTGATACTCAACTTCTTGCTCTAACTTCACTATATAGCTAGATTGTTTTGCGTTGGCGTCTTCGAATATTCTACACTCTATTCGCCATTTTCTTGCTTGATCGGTTATCTGAGTCAGCATTCTTTCTTGTCTATCGTCTCTGGGCTCTCTAATTTTCTTTGATGGTTTTGACCCTTGATTTCTCAGCTTGTTGACTTCCTCTTTCGCATTTTCCCATTTAGCTTTGTAAGCTCTTGTTCTATCTTCCTCTTCGGCTATTTGCTGAATATAATGTCTAATTCGTGCTTCCCAATTGCTTCTTGACTGTTCTCTATCTTCTGTCCATTTGATTTTCCAATATCGCGCTTGTCTTTTTGCCCATTCTTTGGCTTGTTCCATATGGGTTCTCTTGGTTTTCTCTATTCGGTATTGGGTGCTAATTTGCCCAATTTCCTCCTGCATTTGTTGTATAATCTTTATCGTTTCCTCTCCTTCTTCTCGTATCTCTGCCTCTTTGTCTTTTATCACTTCTCGCAATCTTTCGATTTCATTTTGTTGATCTTGCTTCTCTTGCTCTAGAGTTTGTATCTCTTTCTTTTGATTTCTGATTCTAGTTTGGTTCTGCATAAATTCCTTCATCATTTCTTCTTCTCGCTCTTGGTATGTTTTCTCTTTTCCTTCCGGGTAAATTATTTTTTGTTCTAGTTGTTTTTCCCACTTTTCTCTCATCATTTTTGTTTTTAGGGTCTCTTGTACTAATTCCTCTTCTGCTGTTAGTAGCATTTCTTTTAATTGTAACGTTCTTTGTTTCCATAATTCTACTTCCTCATTTATTACTTTTATCGATTCTGGTTGATCTTTGGCTGCTGGTTTTGACTCTTCAGCCTCTTTCACAACTTCTTTTGTCTCGTTTAGATTCATAATTGTTTTCTAAATGTTAATAATCGGTTATTCTCTCTTTTCACTCATCTCTAAATTTTATCATAATTTACATCATCTCGTATTTTTGTGGTTTTTGAGTTTTTATTATTTTTTGTTTTTACGTTTATCTTTATTTACACTTTTTACACATTGTTTTCGGTTTCTATCTACTGATCAGCGAAACGGAATCCCTTGATCCGCCCGTTGATCGGCTTTCTACATACTGGACATATATTGACTTTTATCCCGCACGCTTCACATGTGACCATATGTCCACAAGGCATATAAATTATTTCTACATGTTTTTGCCAACATGTCACACATTGATACTGCTCCAAAATAGCTTCTTTTATCATCGATTTGTCTCGATTCTCTTTAGGTTTTTCTTGATATCGCTTGATTGCTCGGATTATTGCTTGTGTCGAGTCGTACCATTCTAAATTATTGGCTAACCTTTCCTGGATTATTTTCCTCATTTTTTGAGTATCCACTCCTGATAATAGCATTATGGTTCTCGTTTTAGGTCGATCCAAAATATCTTCTATTTGCTGGTTGGTAATTATTATTTCGATATTCTTTGACTCTTTTTCTTGTTTATACATACACTTTCCTTTATGCTTTAGTTTTGTGACGTTCTGATCTGGTATTGGTTGTTGATTTTTACATCCTTCGCACATTATTCCTCTGGCGGTTTGGCAATATCCTTGACTCGCAAATTCTGCTGCTCTTGGATTTCCTTTGAAAAGTTTTAATTCTCTCTTCGACTGTTCTATTTATAGTCTCTTTTTCCCATATTAATTCTGCTGGATCTTCGAAATTCTTTATTATCGTTATCCTTTTCTCACCTCCCTTTTCATCACTGTCTATTTCTGATTGTCGAAGTCCTTCTGATCTATTCATCGCTTGGTTTCTGACGTCTAAATTTAACATAAATGGACATCTCGGGAGTTTTTCTCGATGTTCCCGTTTTGCTGTTTCTCCTTTTTTCCATTGTGCGAGTTTTCCTTGGCAGAAGATGCATGTTACTTCGTCTGGTCGTTCTGGCGTTCCCGTAAAGTAAAATCCTTGTGCAGCCATTTCTTTGCTTTGTTGGTTGGTAAACACTTTATTATCTTTGAACGTTAAGTATCTTTGTTCCTCTTTTCTCAAGTTTTCGTCTTTTACCCTCATTGGTGGGTATACTTTTGTCCTGATTTGCTGTGGTCTTTCTTCTACATCAAAATCCGCATAGTATGTTATTGCTGCTGTTAGTATATTGGTTTTTTCCTCCTCTTCTGGTTTTTTCCATAGTCTCGTCCATATCGAATCTGGTCCTTCTCTCATCTGTACCGTTATCTCTTCGCTGATTCCGCTTGCCATCTAAATATTGTCATTATTTTTTTGGGTTTTTGTTTTTTCTGATTTTTCTGATTATTTTGATTTTTATTTGATTTTTATTATTTTATTTACATTTATTTACACTTTCCGTTTTTCTTTACAACGTCTTGTCCGGCCTCTCTACTTCTAATTTTATATACAGATTATCTTCTCGCAAGAATCCTTCTCCTCTCAATCGTTGTTGTGGATAGAAACGTGGTGTACCAATTGCTGTATTCCAGTCGGTTGTTGGTCTTCCCATCTGTGGTTCATTTCCTGTTCTGATTGGGTTACGATAGTCCTCTTGTCCTTTCATTGTTAATATCATATTTTGTTTAAAAGGCCATGTTAATAGCTCGTCGTAATCTCCTCTTCCTACTCTGATGAAGACACTGATATGGGTACCTGTTGCATTCCCATCTCCATTTGGATATAATCTAATGCCCAATTTGTATCCATTTTCCCAACTGTATATTGGTGGACTGTCTAGAATTCTTTGTGTTCCATCTTTTGCTCTCCGGAGTTTTTCTGCAAATTCGGTTATTTTCCATATAAATGGTGCTGTAGGATGTTTTCTGGTTATAGAATTGTTGGTTTCTAGTTCCTTTATGCTGTTGGTCATCTGTTGCATTTTCTTTTCCATTTCGACCATTTTCTTGAGTGTGTCTCCCTGGCTTCTCTCGAAATTCTTTCTGGACTCCAATATTTCTCTTATTATTGCTTTTTGTGCATCATTTTCTGTTCGTAGGCTTTTTACCTCCCATGCCAACATTCCTATCGTTTTCATCATAATTTCGGTATGCTCGATGCTATTTTCTATCATGTGTTTTTTCATTTCCGCAATTGGTAGTTGTGCTTGACAATTGAATAATTCTAACGGGCATTTGACTGGTTTGCCGCTACATTCGTTCCAATGTTCCTTTAATTTGACTTTATCTTTCTTGTCGCAGTTGTTTGCGCATATTCCTTCATATAGATCGCATACTCGTTCCTCTTTTGGATTCCGATGTTCCATTTCTATTTTTGTCCATTCGTCAATGACTCCACAGAATTCGCATTTTTCCTCTCTCTTGATACATACTTTGTGGTGGTCTTTTATCGTCTTTTTTGTTGTGATGGTTTGACATTTTCCGCATAATATCTCGTTATATTCACATTCATTTGTGTGATTTTCGGCTTCCTTCATAAGTCCTTTCCATTCACATTCTTTTACTTGGCATTGGACTAGGAGATTATTGATCTCTTTGTTGGTGGCTTTATCCATTGTTGTCGGATCTTCATCTCTTTCAATCGTCTCGTCGCATCCAGGGCATTTTATTGTTTGTGTTTCTATCACTTCTATCGTACACTCTGTGCATATTCTGCATCCGCATTTCGTCTGTCTCGCTCCAATCAGTAATTCTTTACATTTACAACACTTTAGTCTTTCCTTGATATCGTTCACCGTTCTAATCTTATTTTTCATTATTCGTCTCGTATCTTCGGATGGATTCTCGCTTCCTCTAATTCTCTCGATGATTGTCTGCATATCTACAAAAATTTTCTGGTTACTTGACGTTGCTTTACTTCTATCGCTTTATTTATACATATTTACACGGTACGCTTTATTTTTACTCTACTGTTGAATCCGGTTCTGGGGTGAATTCTGGCATTGATGCTATCCATTCCACCCAACTTGCTGGATCTACGTGCTGTTGGTTGTTACGTAGTCTTCTAATTTCGTCAGCTTGCCATCTAACTTGATCTGCTAATTGTTCATTCATTCTTTGTAATTGCAGTATTGTTCTCTGTTGCTCTTCTAGTCTTATAGCTTGTTGTAGACCTCTGTTCACACTTTCTGTTAATACTAGATGAGTATTTGTCCACTGAGTTTGCGCATTGTTTGTTATTAATGTCATTAATTCACATTGTCGTCTCCACGTTGCCTCGACTCCTTGATCTTGGTATATTCCTTGATTCAATTCTACAATCTCTATAGGTACATTGGCAGCTGCTGGTTGTTGTATTGCTTCTGTGAATGGTGGTATTCTCACTTGATTTGGTTGATTTACGTTATTCGGATTCATCTGTTGGTTATAATACATCATTAATTCATCGGTATTCATTTCTGTTTGCTTACTGTCTCTAACGCATTTTTTACGATATTTACATATGGATATACATATTACTACTAATATACTACGTAATATTTTACACTATATACAATGTCTCTTTTTCGTTTTACACCATCGTCTCCGGGGACTCTATACGTAATGTCCGTATATCCCCATATTTCTCATTCATTATCTGGTATACATCAGATTCATTGGACCATTGTTGTGCTTCGATAATGGGCGGTTCTTTTAACCAGAGTCCGCTTGTACTAGAATTTCCTATGATTTCATATTCCTCAGTTCTTTCTACATCATATTGTCCTAATTCGATGTCATAATTGAATTTTTCCACCGCTGGCCATAATCTTTTCTTCGCTGGCTTCTTTTTGCATTTGGTGGTTCTTGCTAGTTGAATTATTATCAGCATTACTACGCTGCTTACTACTGCTGTTGTTATCCAGATCATTTTAATCATGTAATTCTTTTCATTAGGTTGCATGGTTGTGTTTTCCCTTGCATTGGTTGTCTCCCTTATTCCTTCTTTTGGTTGTACATATTTAAGTGCTTTCTGGAGTTGTAATGCTTCGATGGATGAAAGGTGGCTGTCGTCCATGATTCATTCTTTTTCCCATGTTTCGTTAACTTGTTTTTCTCTCCAGTATATGAATTATATATATAGTGTTGATTCTGTCGATATTTGACTTGGATGGTTTCCTTGTTTATCGTTCTCAATGTTCATGAGTTCCCTTTGGATATTATATACATATATTCCCAGTTTCCTTTCGTCGGTATGCGATACTCTGGTTCTTTATAGTTTGCTTATCTCACATTGGATTCTTGTTGTTTACTGGTCGTTTCTCTTAGGTTCGTATACCGCAGATGTGATAGGTTTTTCACCTGTATTCTCAATATATTTCTCTTCATTGTTGCTGCATTTGACTCTAATGTTTATTATTACTGCTTTACTTTCTCTGATCATAGTCGTTGTACGCGTTTCTGTTTTTTCCTTTTCTGGTGCGTTTGTCGTAATTGCTTCTAGTAACTTCTGCGTTATTGATTTCAGTAATTCGTCTCTTCCTTTTCTGAACGTGTAACTATATACTTCCCACGTTTTCTTTTAGTTGGATACGGTTATTTTGGTTTTATATCATCATTTGATTGACATTTGAATTCTCTCATTATCGTCCGTTCTTATTTTTTAGTTGCGAATATACAAACTTTTGTTAAGGTCGTTTGCCCACATTTTCGACTATTATCTCTTCTCCGTACTCTTTGGATCTGATTCTACTCCTCTATCGTTATTTCTTTTATTTTCTCGTACTCGACGTTGATAAGGTTCTTCTTTGGTGTTGTGAATTTTTTCTCCCAGGGTTGGCTGGTGCACGTTTATTATATATCATATTTGTCACTATATTTATATATTCTGCATAGCCTTCATAGGCTTAGTGCGCCTTCACATTTACTTTCCTGCGTTTCATATTCATTTCCAACAATCGATAATTTTGTTTTTATACATACTTGTTCAATCGTTTTCTATTCCTACTGTTATTATTCGTTAATTTGCCTTATCCCCACGATCGTCTATCCGCAGTCACGTGCTACATACATCTTTGGGTGGTTTGCATGGATGATTGAGTTTCGGATCGATTTCCATCTTTCCTGGTTTTCTATTGAGTCGAATTGACAACTTATGCTTGTATTCATCGTCAGTTGTAAGCATATTCCTTTGCTTGCGCTTCCTTTCTCATTTATTGTTCGTATTCTGAACGATTTTATTTCCTTTGTGATGTTTTCGTCAGCTTCCGTTACTTGAATGGACGTGATTAATATCATTATTTTTTGTAGGCAGGGTGCGGGTCGGTTTTGATTTTTCCTTTTGTTGTAGTAAAATCATCCCTTTATTTCGTTTTCTCTCTGTTATAACTTGCTGTTGTTCGTTTCCTGACCGTTCCTCGTTAGATGATTCCCTTTTTCTCTTGTTGTGCGGATTTGTTTTCTTTCTAGTATTTTTGATCGTCTTGGTTTTACGTTGTCCACTTTTCCTCCTTCTCCATTATATTCATCCGCGTTTTCCTTTGAAAGTCGTCCTCGACATTATTATTTCAATTATTTCCTCGTATACTTTTATTATTCTTGCTTTTATATCGTCCATCTCTTTTATTCTTGTTTATTCGCTTGAAATCTTATTTGCTTTCGATGCCATCTGTGTATTATCATCAATAGTTGTTCCTTTCTATCTCCGATTCGTATTGCTTCCTTTGGATGGTGGTGAATTTTATCCTTCCCATTTCAAGGCATGCTTTACTGGTCTTTGGGAAAGGATAGTGAGCGTATATCGTTTTTCTTTTAATTAGGACGTTTCTGTTTCTTACCATATAATTTACGTTGAATACTTTAAGTGATGAACTTTCGTAGGTCCATTTCATTAGCGATGCGCTGCTGATTCGTCTTGTTTGGCATCGATAGCTTCCCATAATGTTTGGATTGTTTTACCCATCATTTCTCTTTCTCTTATTGTCGCATTACTGGTTATAAATTTTATTGCGCTTGCCTGTCTGGATTTTAGTGCATGTTCGTTTGTTTTATTGTCTTTCTTTGAACGACTGATTCCTTGTTTTTAGTTAGTTCTCTGCGAACTGTTGTAGAGGCATCTGCTGCAAAAAAACTTGCGAACATTAAGTTGTTTGTCCCTCTTCGTTGGGTATGTTTGAGGCGTGTCCGCATTTCTGCATAAGTGAATTATATCCATTATCTTTGAGTGTTTCTGTGTTGTTTACTGCAATATGTAAAGGTACGTCCCTTCTACATCTGCCATAGTGAATTATCTAAGGTCATACTCTCCTTTATGCGGTTCCATTCTGGTGGCTTCTAGGTCCTTTAGGTAATCCATTGCGATTTTCCCGCTTTGTTTACTATTTCTCATCCATCCTTTCTCGACCCATTTCGCATCTATCTCTCTGATCAGCTTTTACTATTATAACATCTTGGTTCTACCATTGCTTGGTTGCGTCAGAGTTATTTTAGGATTCATCTTGGTTTCGGTTCCTCTACGGTATTATTTGATGTTTGCTTCTATTTTTTCGGCTCATCGTTAGTCCGTTTATTACTCAAGCTGTTGAGTTTTGTGATCTAGTTTGCATACCTCGATTCTCTGGTTTCTCTTGTATTGGTTCTCGGTATCGCTTACATCTACTGCACGTTTACGTAAATAGGCCTAGTGATGTGGCGATTATTGATCCAAATTTACTCGCGCATTATTCTCGTTTTACGTACATTATCTCATCAAGGTCCTTTACCACATCTTCTGTAATTTTCCTGGCGTACTCCCTGAATAATTTCGGCGTTGCATTATTACCCAGTCTCCAACTTGAAAGTTATGCTCACGCACATCTCGCTTTTTATCATTAATTTCTTTATAACTTTCTTGATTAAATCTAATATTCATACCTGCTGTTTTCCAGATCTCTTGCATCCGCTCTTGAATCCTGTTACATATCACTCTCTCTCCCTATACTGTGAATGGTGGTTGATATTCTAAGTCTATCGGCATGTAATTCTTTCTGCCTACATTAATTTGAAAATGGACTCATTTTTGTTTGCTGAATGTATGGACATTCTATAGGTCTATGAGGCATAGATTTACTGTATCTATCCCATCTTTTTTGGTGTCTGCTTACATAATTGGACATCATTCTATTAATATGCCGTTGAATCGTTTCGGTTTGGACCATTTGGTCTGCGGGTTGGTACGGTGATTTCAGCTTCGCAAATTCTGAATAAATCTTACTCCTCTATTATTTCGCTCATAAAGTTGGTCCTGCAATCAGTTAGGACTGTTTGGTGTTCCGTATCTACAGGCATTTTCCTCTACTAGGATTCTTCGCTATTGTTCTGGCTTTTTGATCTGGTATTTGCGGAATGCTTCACGGGAATTTGATAAGTAATCTGTCATACTAATATGTAAGATATTCCCCATCGTTGGTTTTTCGAGTAATGGTCCTACTACAATCCATTTTGCGATTCATTGTCATGGGTTCTGGTGGAAATTGGCATTGGCCTCTTAACGGGGCTTTCAATTTACCTCCTGTGCTTTTTCTGGTTGCACATATCAGGGACATATTTTTATCCATCCTTTTACGTCCTCTCCGATATTTGGCCAATAATATTTTTGACGATTATGTCTTGGCTTTCTGTCTTTTTTTGCCTGACATGTGTCCTCCAAGTTTTCCATCGTGATATTTGCGATGCAATAACCTCTTTCGTTCTACTCTCTGGTAAGCACATAAGTCGTTTTTTCGCCATCCATTAGTATAACCATCCCTTCTCCATGGTTGTATCGGTGGTCATGTGTTTTCCATGTGCTCTTTTTAATTTACTATTGTTGTCGAAGATTTTGTCCTATCGTTGCGTTTCTATGAATTCAATTATTGTTTTTAAACTCCTACGTTTCCTTTCTGCTCCATTTTTTCAGCTTTGTGAATCAATATCTTCTGCGATGTCATGCACCTATTCGTCTTAACATCGTTGATCCATTCAGTTCCTCAAATTACAAAATTCTTGACATGCAATCTGCGTTGGCGTTCGCTTTCCTCGATTTAAACTTTATATACGGTGAGGTATTCTTGCCAACTGCATCGCCCATCTCATTAATCTGCTAACGATGCTTCTTTGTGTTTGGCCTAACCATACCAATGGTTGATTGATCTGTGTGATGTATATCTCGTGACCCCATAATAAATATTTGAAATGTTTAATAGCTTGAATTATTGCTAATGCTTCTCTTTTCAGTCACAGAGTAATTCTTTCATGTTTCTTTAATGTTCGACTATAGTATCCAATAAACTCGTTTCTCTTTTCTCGTCATCCCATTGTCTAGAACTGCTCCAGATGCATATTTCCACTTGCGGTCTTGTTGCTAACAACAAACGGTTTTCTTAAAATCTGGCACGTGTTACGAGTATTTGGTTGCTGATATTAGTTTATCTCTGAGTGGTTTCAAAGGTGTTTGTTGCTCCTTTCTTTCCCATATAAACGGGGTATCTTTTTGGTTGAACTCTTGTATGGGTTCGCAATGTTGCATTAATTCTGATGAACTTTCGATAATATTCCACATAAGCCTTAAGAAATTCTTGCACTTTGTGTGACTGTCTGGTGCAGCGGCAATTCTTTATCTTTTCGATGGTTCTGGATTCTGGTTCTTGCCTTCGCCGACACCAATGTGTCCTAAGAAGGTGACTTTTTTTTTTCTTTTTGCCCAATCGCATTTTGATTGGTTTTCAATTTCATTTCCATTGTCTCAGTCGAACGAAATACATTACGGATATCTTTTAAATGTTGCTCGAAGGGTGCTTAGAATAAATTAATAAGTTCATCAATATATACCATACATTGTTTGATGCCGTGAGTTACAAAGTTCATACATCTTCGGAATGAAGCTGCGTGCGTTGGTTAGTCCAAAAGGCATTTTTTTTGAATTGGTATAAATCTTTTCCTGATAGTTAAAAGCAGTTTTTCTCTGTCCTCCTCTTTGAACTTTTATTTGCCAAATACCACTTTTAAATTCTAGCGATGTAAAATAAGCTGCCTCCGTATTGCAACGTTTGTAAACATTTCATTTATTATCTGGTAGCGGGTATGTATCCCGTTTTGTAACCGCATTGAGTCGTCGATAGTTATACAGAACCGTTGTGTTCCTTTCTTTCTTCTTTACCATGACCACTGGGAATTGCCATGGCGAGCAACTTGGTTCATTACTCCTGCAGATCTAACATCTTTGGCACTTCTTTTCTGCTTCTGATTTTTGAGGCTTCTGCCAATCGGATATGGGCCGTAGTGTTATTTGGCGGGTATCGTCTGTTTAGTGGTATCGTGTGTGCGTTACGTCGGTTGTACCGGATCTAAGTCGGTATGCAGCAAAAATATCTTTTAAATCCATTAGCGTTTTTGTAGTTTCTTTCTTTCGTTTTCGTTTAGTAGCTGACTGTCGATTGTCCATAGTTCTCCTCAGTTCCTGCAGTTTTTGTTGTTGGAATTCAATGTCCATCATTGGTGTTAATTTTCATCTCTCTCTTTCTT
>JAKGRZ010000128.1:0-78102 GCA_022537955.1 Schmidtea mediterranea
AAAAGAGAGAGATTAAGATTGTCAATTTTCGGTCAAATTTTCGTGTTTTCATGTTTTTTTGTTATTTGTTTCACGCGGATCTTGTTGCATTCTATTATAGTTTTATTTATTTTAATGTCTTTAATTTTATTTTAATTATTTCTTTCTCATATTTTTTGCAATGGTTAATTAGTGTTTTAGGGTCTGATTTAATCATCTTGGCTGTGTTTGGGTTATTACGATTCATTTTAACCAAACTGAGTTTTGGCCCAACAATAGGATAAAAATCAAATTCAAATGAAATAATAATAATATATTTACAGTTAAGGATTTGATCTATAATAACAACAAAATTTATCGAGATTGGAATCGAATGAACACTGAAATGTTAACTCAAATTAAATAGAGTACCATATATTATCGCGTGGTATTCATTAATACTACGGAAGTCCAAATCTACAAATTTAGAGTCAGTCTACAGTTAGACTAACAAATATTTATACTCGTTTGAGGTTTTATAAATTTTATTTTTATAATAATAACACGAATATATAATAATAACAATAAATAATTAACAATACAATCCCTTACAAACTCTCGATTGACGCTGGCAAAAAATAAAAATATAGTAAGTTCTGAAGGATTATTTCAAAGTAAACATATATGATAAAGGTAATGCGATGATAGTGTTTTGACGATTTGGCATCGACTTAATATATGGCAGTTTTCAACGTATTTTTTGATGGGGTAAAAAAAATGCCTACACCTTTTTTCGAAATTTGGCTAGTTTTTTCCTACTTATTTGATTTCGATCTTTTCGTTTCTTTTTGTTAAAGTTTTCAAATTAGTTTGGAAATTTAATTCTGACATTTTAATTTCTACATTTTATCTTTTTTTGCCAATTCGGAGCAAATTTGGTTTTTATCGTATTTATCGTTTTATTATTATTTATTGTGACTTTTATAAATTGTTTAAATATTTTCTATTTATTTATTTCTTTGTAATAGTTTTTTGTTTTTACCGCGCTAATTTTATGTGTTGGTCAACGCCAAATAAACAAAAGGAATTATTTCTTTACAAATTAGTTTTTGCCCAAAAATATCCAAATTCAAGGGCTACCATCAAAAACATTTGCCATAAAAAACTGATAAAACAGGGCTGAACCAGTAAAATATTTATAATTACGTAAAAGACAGAAAATAATAATCTAAACCAAACTCAATCCAAATCCCAAACGAAAATCTTTCATCAAATGTTGGCAATAACTCATCCGATTTGAACTATCCTTGCCTTTTCATGTTTACATGAACAATATTTAATTGTGAAAATTTTATTTTAATGGTGTAAATCTTCATCGGTCTATATTTTAATTATTCAGTGTATAAATATTAACGAACAAATTATGCTATATGGTGGATTACTACTGTGTGGTCACGGTAATCCAGACATACAAATTTTACTGCTTTCTACCCGCTTGTTACCCGTTACTAGGCAACATCGGTAGTGTAATAAAGGGATGTGAATCCACCAGGGGGGATGTTCCTTGGTGGAAACTGCTGAGACCCTGACTCACCATGGGTTCAACGATCTGCCGATAGAAGGCGTGTGATCGATTTTTGTACTGCTCCTATCTTTCGGTCTGGTTGGTGTTATCTATTCATTTTCGTGATCTGATTTCTTGAATTAAGAGTTGTTATTATATTTCTTGCAATGAATGATTTAATTTTCTCTTTAACTATTACTGTATCGTTTAAAACATTTAGAAGAAGAACAAAAATAGATTAAAAATTTGTATTTTTAGGACAGAGGCCGGTTATCATGCAACTGTTGGGCCAGCACACAAATAGCCTTGAGAATTGTTTAAATGCATCGGTAATACAGCACGAAAACCCAGCACCAAGATAACTTAAAATACAATATACAACATCAACTAAACACTTTAAAATCTGAGAGAATATAAATAAATATAAAATCAAAAACATAAAAATTAAAATAAAATAAATACAAAATGCATCAAGAACCGCACAAAATTTACATAAAAAATAGCATAATAACAAGAAAATTCGACCGTAAAATGACCATTTATATAAAATTAAAAAATAAATGAATTAAATGAATAAAAATAAAATATTTTTGGATGAATAAATTTAATTAAAAATGTTAAAAATAAATTACCAATTTAAATTAAGAAATAAATAAAAATTTAATGTAGATAACATAAATAATTTCAAAGTCGAATTTTGTTTAATCGCAGTAAAACTAACACGCAAGGTTAAGGCCAAATTATAGGTATAAATACCGATGTGTTTTCACAAATTTTCAGTCTTATTTTTCGGGGAAAAAATTTTCATTACAGAACTGTATAACGGGTTGTATAACTGGTTGAGAGCCGTGCATTCAGGCAATTAACACGGGTAAGTGTTTTGCCTGAACACGATCACTCTCAACTGGTGCAATATTATTAATTGATTTTTTCGAAGGGAATTGATGGGTAATTTTTCAATTGAATTTATGGATGACTTTTCAGATCGAATTTATGGATGATTTTGTTTTCAAATTGAATTTATGGATGATTTTGTTTTTCCAATTGAATTTATGGATAATTTTGTTTTTCCAATTGAATTTATGGATGATTTTTCGAATCGAGTTTATGGGTGATTTTTTTAATTGAATTTATGGATGATTTTTCAGATCAAATTTATGGATAATTTTGTTGAATTTATGGATGATTTTTCAAATCGAATTTATGAATGGTTTATCGAATTAAATTTATGGGATTTTCGAAGTAAATTTTATGGAATGGATACAATGAATTTCAAATGTATGTGGCCGATGTAATATGCTGAATAAATATTTTCTATCTACAGCCTTAGTGCATCGAAACTTTTATTCCAAATGCTATGGTAAAATATTATTTGTTATTCCTTTTCCGGCCCACAGCCAAAGACACATCACAAGTTAATAAAATCATATACAGTATTCAGATTCGTGTAAGTGCATGGAATACCGCCGATGATCTGTGCCCGTGAAGACCCGGCGTGCGGAACGCAGGGATCGGAACGTCAATATTATCCGTACATAGGGGAAATTGGAGGATAAATGAGTAGTTTATTGGCTGCTCCTTCATCATCCGTTTTCTGTAAAATTGACATAAATTTTTAACAACAATCGGCTCAAAATCTCTAACACCGAGTAGTCCAGTGGGCACTCATTAACTATAATATGAACATAAATAGATCTTAAGGACAAAAAGAGGGAATGGGTAGCGGGGAAAATTGTGAAATCGTTGCAACAGTTAAAATGAATAGCCATCGGAAAAAGATTAATCCGAACAACCAAAATCATGAAAAATAATGTTTTTAAATAAGAATTAAATAAATTAATTTGAGTTGAGGCGGAAAATATGGGCGGGACGCTGCTCAAATTTTCCGAACTAATTCAAATACTTAACAAAAATAGTAACGTAAAAATTGAACGTGTAAAATAAGGGTGGAACGCTGCTCAAATTTTCCGAGTGAATGAAAATACTTTGTCGAAAACTGTAGAATAGGGATGAACCGTAAAATAAGGGCGGAAAGCTGCTAAAATTTTTGAATTTACAAAAATAATTTATCGAAAACCGAAAAATATAGATGGACTACGGCTAATGTTGTATATCAATAAAAAATTTTTAACGCTGAGGAATAAGGACGGATCCCTACAAAATTTTAATAATAATAACGATAATGATAAGGGTAATGGTGATTATAATAATAATAATAATAATAATAATAATAATAATAATAATAATAATAATAATAATAATAATAATAATAATAATAATAATAATAATAATAATAATAATAATAATAATAATAATAATAATCATGGTATTTGTAATAATGATGATAATAATTATGATAATAATAATAGTAGTAATAATCATAGTGGTAATAACAATAAATATAATGGTAGTTATAGTAATAAAAATAATAATAAAGGTAACAGTAGCAACAATTAATAAAGGTAATATATATGATGGCAACAATAATAATGCTAGTAATAATAATGGGAAACATTGTAGTTATAATAAGGATAAGGGTGAAAGATATAATGTGAGTGTATTTAACATAACAAAGGGTGTACAAGCCAAAGAATAATCATCAGCATGAACAATAATAAGAAGGACTAAGCAAATGGACATAACAATGAATGATATGAGAGTATAGGTTAACATTTGAAAGAGACAGGAGAATAATGGGGCCTAAGAATCAAAAGCGAGCACAGGTCTTCTATCGACAGCTCGTTGGACCCAGAGATCGTTCGGTCAATTATAGCATTAGCAATAACGCTCACTTTTTGCGGACGATCTACCCACTCGAACACAGTTCCAACGTTGCTTAGCAACGGGTGCCGAGTGGCAAGCGAAAGAATATTTGTATGGGGTTGTCTGGGTAACAACCATATAGTTTCGAAATATCAAAACCCAGAAACCCACCATACAAATTTGGGGGCTCAGCCGGGAATCAACATGATTGTTTTTGCAAAGAACCCAAGGAAATAAAAGCAAATGTTTAATTATTTAATAGAAATGTCGGAACGACATTTTGTCGGACCACGGAGAGAGGATGAACTAAAGAATGGAACTTAACAACAAACGAAGGAAAACGATCGACCTTTTGACGATGAGAAAACAGTTCGATGATATTATGTAGAGAACGATGAGCTGAGTAAAAATGCCAATTGAACTATGGTTGTATTTTCTAAAGGTTCGAAGTTACAAAGGGTCAAACTTTGGCCAAAAATTTTATTTTTGATATGTTGTACAGGACGGCGAGTTGAGTATTATTGTCAATGGAACTATAGTCGTATCTTATCGAACTTCAAAGGTGTAAAGGGTCAAACCTTGACCAAAAATATAATTTTTGATATGTTGTAGAGAAGAATGAGCTTAATAAAATTGCCAATAGAACCATGGTCATATCTTCTAAAGGTTCGAAGCTAAAAAGGGTCAAACTTTGGCCAAAACTTTTATTTTTTATATGTTGTACAGGACGGCGAGTTGAGTATTATTGTCAATGGAACTATAGTTGTATCTTATCGAACTTCAAAGGTGTAAAGGGTCAAACCTTGACCAAAAATATAATTTTTGATATGTTGTAGAGAAGAATGAGCTTAATAAAATTGCCAATAGAACCATGGTTATATCTTCTAAAGGTTCGAAGCTAAAAAGGGTCAAACTTTGGTCAAAAAAATTATTTTTAATATGTTGTACAGAACGATGAAATGGCAAAAGTGGTGATAAAATTAGGATCTTCCAACCTTTGGATAAAAAGTTATTAAGGGTCAAACCTTCAAAAATTTTAATTTTTGATATGTTGTAGAGCTTGAGAAGCTGAGCAACATTTACTATAGAAGTATGGCAGTCTGACTTCTGGGTCAAAAGTTATCAAGGGTCAAAACCTTGGTCAAAGTTTTTAAATTTTGATATGTTGTAGAGATCGACGAAACAAGCAAAATTGCCAATAGAACTTTAGTCATCAAAGCTTTAGATAAAAAGTTATAAAGGGTCACAACTTTGGCAAAAAATTTTAATTTTTGATATATTGTGTAGAATAATAAGACGATCAAAAATTACCATAGAACTATCATCATGTGAACTTTTGATAAAAAGTTACAATGGGTCAAAACCTTCGAATACTCTAGAATTCAGAGAATTGTGAAGAAATTAAAAATTTTGAAAGTGAATTGTAAATATTTTTGTAAATCAGTGGAGACAAAGTGTATTAATCAATAAAGTTTATATCGTTTTGAGTTTGTTACTGGTGTTTAAAGCACGTTTGGAGTCAGATCAACAATAATTTCTATTCGAAGTCACCGGCAACCCTAACAATATGATGAAACAAAACAACAGTTTAGAAAACTCATAAATGACGAGTATTGTAATAAGAGAGGAAAATATCAATATATGTAAATAAGTTAAAATATTAGATACACAAAAATTTCAAAAATGAAACGATTCAACAGGAAAGTGGGGATAAAATTATCAATATTTGTAGAGCAGAAATCAAAGAAACAAGAAACTATAAATAAAAATAAAATTATGGGTAGGTTGTATAAGTCAATGGAATCATCGTATAAATGTCATCCAAAACAGTGGAAGTAAGAATAAAAATATAAAAATAAATAAAATAAAAATAATAATAGCAGGGAAAAGGTGGAAATCACGAGGGTTTAAGTGATTAGAAATAGGGGAAATCACAAAATGCGGGTCGTCTAAGAGTTCGTAAAAAATTGGAAAGCTACAAATTACTGGATTAAAATTGTTTGAAATAAGACGTGATCACCAAGTCAGTTAAAATAATTCTAAACGTAATAAACGATTAATTGAAAGTAATTAAATTAAAGATCAAAATAGTAACGGAAAAGGTTGCAACGATTTCGAACCCCCTACTCCTATGAGATGAGCGGAACTAACGAACGATCGATTGTGCGAATTACAAAAGACATGAGGCCAAGCAAAGCCAAATTAGATACTAAATGAGAACAGATAATCGATTAAGTTAGAGAAATTGACGAAAAGATAATCCAGATGATGGAGAAACTTAGGCGTAGATAAAAAGAAATGTTCAGGTGTAAATGAAATGAATTATAAGAAATGACCGTAGATGAATAAAATGATGATGCTAGAGATAATAATGAATTACGAGAATAATAGTTAGCAACCAGAGGAAAATGATGATTGAAAACGAGTACGATGAGTTGAGATTAATAATAATAATAAATGAGACAACAATAGCAACCGAAAGGTGTAAAACATACGGAAAAAGCCGAAAACTTCATGAAAGCCGTTAAATAAATTCTGAGTGGACAAGTAAAACACAACTTAAACAGTGAAAGCTGAAAAATCACACATAAGGTACGGTAAAAGTTTCGATGCATCCTTTTGTTAGTGTACTTTGTAGTGTTATTTATATTATATTATATGGAAATGATACTGGAAAGTAAGATTTAAAACCGAGCTATCATAACGATAGTACGCTTATTCCGATGGGGAACCTTGATCAACCCGAGGAGAGGAAGGTAGTAGGATCCGTCGCAAAAGTTGGAGAGTTCCTGGCGAGAGATTGATCACCTCTCTGGGGAACAAACCAACGCGATTACTACAATTTTTGAATTGGGAAAGTAAAGGGGAAACCGAAAATAAAAATAAAAATTGAAAAATGCGCATGATTTAGACGTTAAAGGTACCTAAAGATATTCTTTTTTCCCTAGCTGGTGGTGAGGCACCAGAGGACAGCTACGGACTGTCGTGCTCAGGTTGTTATCAGCCAAGGGACTGGTGGCGCTGAGCCGTTTGATACAAAAACCCGGATACCACACCGAGTATCGAATGAACATTTTTATTGCTGGGCGGGACTCGATACACAACCCGGATCCCACACCGAGTATCGAGGACCAAACGGTAGGTGAGATATGAACTAACCATTAAATGGTTCATACTCAAAAGGACCTACTAAGGTCAGATAAGGGCGGCCGAATTGTGCCGGGAAATCTGACGGGAGAGCGGACAGATATTAGATAGTTTTATTGAGAACATTTTCCGCGCCCATGTTTATCGCTTCCTTTTCTTTTCACTATTCGGGAAGTCAAGTAAACCGTTTTTGGAGCTTGACTAAACGTCTAGGCGTTTCCATACTTTTATATTCTCCGAGGTACACAACCCGGATCCCACACCGAGTACTGAGGGAATGTTTTTTTAGTTTTCCCAGCGAGGAGTTTGGTACAAGAACCCGGATCCCACACCGAGTATCAAATATCCGAGTGGCGGTAAGTAAAGCGTAACCGGAAAAATGCGCTAGACAAAAGACGCCATGGATTGAGAGTCAGTGTGAGGCCTCAAACCCACCCAAAAGTCACTGATGAAACTCAACTCCGATATTAAAGATGAGATATGATTATGATTAAAGATGATAACAGATATTATACGATTATGATTAGATATGATTATGACTAGATGTTAAAGATAAGAGATGATCTTGAAATAAGATATGGTTATAACAGTAAAGATGTGATCAAGATTAGATACTAAAGATGATATATGATTATAGTTAAATAGGATATGATTAGATATTAGAGGCCATAGAGTGCCAGATGAGATATGATTATGATTAGATATTAGAGGCCATAGAGTGCCAGATGAGATATGATTATGATTAGATATTAGAGGCCATAGAGTGCCAGATGAGATATGATTATGATTAGATATTAGAGGCCATAGAGTGCCAGTTGAAATGAGATTAGAGATTGAAGGCTACAGAATGCCAGTTGAAATAAGATGACGAAGGCCGGAGAGCCAACGGAAACAATAGAGGGTATAGAGCGCCAGCGACTGAGGATTAAGTAAACGATTTTTAATCAATGAGACATAGGAAAAATGATTTACAGATTGAATGAGAGTATGAGTATAATGATTTTATTATTGTAATATAGATAATTAATGCGACCACATAGATAATTGATAAGACTATATAAATAATTGATACGAGGTCGATAGATAATTGTTACGAGATATAGATAATTCAAATAGACTTAAAATGAAGGGAGATGAATCAAAAGAAAAAAGATCACAGCAAATAAAGTTTAAGGAAAAAGACAAGAGGATTTAAATAAAAAGGCCCATAGAGCAACAGCGGATGAAGTTTAAGGAAAAAGACGAGAGTAGTTAAGTAAAAAGGCCATAGCGCATAGAGATTAAGGATTATTTTTTGGATAAACGATAAAGGGATAAAGGAGAATAGTTAACGAGACGATTATTGATATGATGGTGATGATTTATTTGATTAAAATAGTTAATTGATACGACCGGATAGATAATTGATGCGACTATAAGGATAATTTAGACGAAGCAAATAGATACTTGATACGAGTTATAGATAATTTAAAATAAACTTAAAAAAAAAAAAAGATAAAGAAGTTGACGTAGAGAAAAGAATTAAGGAAAAGCATTGAGAGTAGTACGATAAATTAATGCGGAAATTTATGTAGAATAATATGTACTAGAAGTGTTATTTATGTTTAGATAATTGGCAAGGAATAAAGAGATCAAGTAAACGACGAATAATAGAGCCAAGATAGAATCAAGAAAACGAGTTACGAGAAACTGGAATCAAGGAACCATCGAGTAGAGAAACTGAGATATACGAAGCGAACGGAGAACAAGGATAAAAAAAAATAGACCATTTTATTGGAAGTCAGAGAAAGTGAAAAGCAGCAACAGATAGAAAATTTGATACAGTAGCGACAGCAGAACCAATGACTACAACAAGATTAGAAAGTTTGGAAACAGAAGCCGAAAAATATGATAAATTAACGGAAAAGTTAACTGACAAATGAAAACAACGTGAAACCACCCGAACCAGAAATTCCAATTCAGTTGAAAACAAGTACGAGTAAAGAGATGGAAAAATTCCGAGAAGAAATGAACCAAGAGTTGCAAAGTAAAATTACGGATAAAACAGAAATATATTTGAAAAATCGACAATGTACGAAATCACACGCGATGAACCAGAAATGAGGAAGCAAGAACCAATATATTCAAGTTTAAAGAGGAACATACAGGAGATGCCTTCAGAAAGAAAATACAACTAAGAAGATTTAAATGACGAAAAAGAAACTGAAAATTAGGAAATGAAAACAGTTGAAACAGAAATAGCTGAATCATACGGGAAGAGAAAATATTAACCACCATGGAAGAAAGAGTCAAAAGAGAAAATGATCAAACCGAGTTAAAAGATCGAGTATCAGAACCAATAAAAGTAGTGATGGAAATAACGAGACAAACGAAAGATATTTATCCGCAAACAAATCAATATATTGAAAAACCATTACGAATTTACGATATGCCAGTTAAGAGGATTCAAGACAGTAGAGGTAAATTTATAAATTATAATAATTATTTCAGGATTAAAAACGCGAGTTACAACCCAGTATGTATTATCTGTTCAAAAGAAGAATGCCGAACTGACCGAGGTTATCAACTAAAGAATTGCCAAGGATGTGATAGAAGAGTTCGCACAGAAGGAGAAGAAATGATAATCTGTTTTAATTGCAATCAAAGTGGTCATATGTCAAAGAATTGTCGAATGAGAAGAATTTAAGGTCAACAAAAACCAAACCAATTCAAGAAGTCCACAAAATAACTCAACACAAGGGGTCAGACATTGAAGAGATATGGCGATAATGAGTAAAACAACAAGATTCGAGATTACAACCTGTTTCAACTGCAACCTAAACGGACATTTGGCTGAAAATTGTCCAATATAGAGAAAATCGAGACAACCAAAAACGAAAATTATAGTCAAAGTACACAAAGCAATCAAATACAATAGAGTGAGCAATTAGGTGGTATGATTCAAAGAATATCCGCCAACAACAAAATACAACGAAGTAATACGAGGAGAAACATGAATGATGTTCGATGTCAATGGACCAGAAAATATCCAGAACAGCAACAAATTGAATGAAAGAGATTACAGAGAGAGGAAATCCAAGAAATTCGACAAAGACGGATGAAAAGAAATCAAATATCAAGTAGAAGCAATATGTCGAAAATAGTCAATACAAAAGAAATCCACACTGCGGAGCAGTGTGTCGTCAACAGCGAGGAGGATATAACAATAAATAACGAAAATAACGACAAAGAAAATAAAGTAATTAAGAAAGACGAAACTCAAGAGGTCAAAATAAAATCAGAGCAAGAATCGAGCAGCGAAGAAAAAATAACGATAATTCAAGAGATCACCATAGAAGAGAATGACAGACGACGAAAAAGCAACCAAAACAGCTATAAAAGATATCAGAAAAACAAAAAAAAAAAAACAAAATATCAAAATCAGAGGGTACTACTACAAAAATCAAAAAGAGAACCGATAAGGAAAGTGAAAATATTACAACAAGATAATGAAAAGGTGAAGAAAAAGGAACTTCAAATAAACGTAGAAAGTAAAATATTGGAGTAAAAATTTATACAAACAACAGGAGACAATACAGGAATCGGAGAGACGTCAATCGAACAAGAGGTAATAAATATTTTAATGGTTAATAAAATTTCAGAGGGAGAACTAATCGAAAAGAGAATCCAAAGACAACAAACGAGAAATCTGAATATGCAAGACAGATCAAAAACAGTCAGTGAATTGAAAATTGAGACAAAAGAAAATGTAAGAGAAGAACTCAGCAAAACAACGAATGTGGAAAGGAAAATTACAATGCAGCGTGAATATGCACAACAAAACACGACTACAAAACCACAACGAACGAAGAAAGTACATGGACAATCGATACAAAAGCTAACGAAGTAAATATCAGAGAATATCGTGAAACATGTCAAAAATCGGGACACACAGAGAACGACTACTATCGACATCAAATAAGCCAACTATTCGGGAAGAGAGGACACGTAAATAGATTTTGTAACAAAAGACGCGAAAATGTTTTAACTGTCTAAAATGGGACATATGACTCGGAATTGTCCAAATAAACAGACTCAGAACCCATCCGGAACAGTGGGACTAATGAGAGGAAGCAATAGGAAACCAAATGAGATCAATACCAATACCAGAATAAAGCCAGAAAATGACACAAGTGTCAAATCAAGCTACGAACCAGGAAAAGACATGACAACTGGAAGACAGAAAAACCTATTAGACACGACGAAACAAGTTACCAGAGTCGTAAACAGCCAAGAGACAAAATCAAGAATATTATAGAAATCAGGCGAAACTGAAACGAGAACATAACGAAATCCACAATGTTAGAATTAATTACCTGAAACAGATGGAAGCAATCATCAAAATAACTAAGGAAATAATGCCGAAATGGACTAGAAACAAGAATATCACCGAGATATTAGAAGGAGTAACAAAGATGATCACGAACTACGAAAAAAGGCTCAGAATCAACAGCAGAAATCAGCATCCTAAGGAATCGAATGCCAATATTATTCACAATAATTGACATAGCAGGTAATAAACTACAACACCATGCCATAGAAACCGAAAACGAGAAACGAACGATGGAAATTATTGAGATAATGAACCAATGTGGACAACATACAAATATCAGAAATGAGAAAGGACAAACACCCATGATGATTGCAGTGTCAAGATATATGTCAACGAAAATTCTGAGGGAATTATTAAAAACAGGATCAACTCTAAATGAGAAGGACAATAAAGGAAAAACGATGTTAAATTATATTATGATGTCGCGAGAAGCAAGAGCAATAGATTTCGTTACGATAAATTGAATTCAAGATTACATCCAAATAATAGGACAAATTTAAACCCAATCCTTGGAGCAATCGAGAGAGGATACGATGAAGCAGCAGCAAAAACTGATCAATTGGAGAAAAAAGAAAATCCGATAACGAAATTATAGACGTAAACAAATTCGAAAGCAATGAAAATATATTACTAAAAAGAGCAATAAATTCGAGTATGCATTACCAAGGACGATAAAAGCCCTGTTAAAGAGAGGAGAAATAAAATTCATGGACAATAAAAGAGAGCCTAGAAGATAACAAAGAGGGAGAAAACCGAGAGAGTAATAAAAGGCAAAATCCAGTAGCCTACAAAGAAATAGGACAACAATCAAAGCCAAATAACGTAGACAATCAGAAAAGATCAAAAGATGAAGAAAATACAGACAAAATCTGTTGGAAACAAATGATGGACTCACAGAAAATTCAAAGTCGAGAGAACAAAGCAAGTCAAAATATGAACCAATACCCAAGTATGATATGGACGCAACAACCACCGTCACTAATTTCACCACTCCAGTAGCCAAGTGAGATCGATATATATCCAGTAATTGATGAGAGATGCGGAGAGATACACACCTTGCGCGAAGACCCTTTGGAGATAAAGTAATAAATAGCTAGAAAGGTGTATATAATTTATATAATAGATATGTTTATATAGTAATGTATAAAAGTAGTGTATAAATATTATATGGAATGAGTATAATAATATCCGATAATATATAAAAGTAGTATATAAATATTATAGTCAAAGAGCGAAAACAAATTAGAAATCAGACGATGGGATAAAGCGGAATGAGAAAGACAGGTGATGCGATATTACGTTAAAATGGAGAAACAAATCAAATGGAAGCATATCAAATATCAAGCAGTAAAGCTTAGTTAGATAGATGAGTGTAAAACAAGAATCAAATCGGAATCAGAAATTGAAATAAACCGATTAAGAGGTACCGAAGCCATCAAGGAAATCAGAGACAAGAGTAGACTTGGAGTGCAATTTAAAACTTGGAAAATCCAGTACAATCAGATGAGAGACGAAAATCAGGAACAACGAAAACAAAGTCACGATCGGAGCAAGATAAAGCAGCAAAACAGTAAAGGAAGTATCAACACGAAACGAAAGCATGGAAGAAATAGATGAAATACCAAGTCAGTCAACAAAAAAGACGAGGGAGAATAATTTAACAAAGAACTGAATCAATTAATGCGAAACTGACGAATAACAACAAACAGGTAGATAATTGAAAAACAAAACTAAACGAAAAAACGAAAAAGACAAGGAAATAGAACTAGTAAACAGGTGGAAGAGATTCAAAAATCAATTCGGGGAATAAAGTAAGAAAAACAACCAACTGCAAGTGAAACTAGATGCAGCCAAACGAGACAAAATGAATATCACGGAATCGTAATTCCAAGCAAGACTGACGTGCAACAGCGGATATGAATAAGGAAAGGATCAGAGAAAAAAATCAAAAAACAACCCAACAATCAAAGACCCGACAACAAGAAAGATAAATCAAATCAGTAAAGAGAGAAGGCAAAGGGCAAAGCCAACAAACGACAAGACGAAAGATGATGAGGCTGAACTACAAAGTGCAGCCAATCAAAATGGAATATTGAAAGGATCTTGCAAATCGTAGTAAAGACAAACAAAGAAGATAAATGATGTCAAAATAAAGTTAATACCAATCACAGAAACGAGAAACCAGATATGATAATAAAGGCAACAGAAATCAAAAGGAAGAGAAACAGAAAGTCAAACCACTACCTAAAATCAAGAGGAATGATAACGAGTCTTATTAAAATAGCTCGAAATTTGTGAAATGCGAAAGCAGCATGATATTGGCGATGAGGAAGAAGATGCCAGTAATAAACCCATATATACAATCTAGTATCCCTTAGAAAGATGTCGAAAAACCCCACAATCAATCAATCGATGCAAAAATTAACTGTAACAAATATGTCGATATATGAGAAGACAAAGGATATCAATTACGGACGGATCAATTCCTATTATACCCAATGGTCAAAGGATTAACACAAGAAAAAAAAACAGATCGTTCAAACTCTCAGCACTCTAGAAAATCAAATCGAAAGTCAATAGAAAAAGGAAACACCCATCAAGGAAACAATATTAAAATAATCATGGATGATCTTTAGAAACCCTACAAAATAACAAAAAGAACCGAAAATCGAGAACAAACAGCCAAAATTGATAACTGAAAAGAAGAAACTCAAACCAACCTCAAAGAATCATGAATAATCCCGAACCGATCAATTATCATCAAACAATCGAAACTAGATAATATGATAAAGGGTCAGCTATCCACAGAATCCAATTGAACGCCACCCAGTTCAAGATGCAAAGAAAAAATCAACAAACGAAAGTTAGAATGTCAATTTACAACTCAAAACCCTAAATAAACCAGCAAATAAGGAGTCTTGAACTAAACATTCTATCTATTCTTCTTATCTGAGATTCACTAAGCCTGCCAATCTTCTAAACAATCGGCATCTAATGAAGTCAATTCCCCAAACTAAACAAAATCTCAAAGTCAAATCGCACAACAGATATCGAATCGTCAAAATATCAGAACCTGCTGAAGAAAGTAATCAATCAGAAACCAAGAAAATCAAGGCATCAACGAGACGAATACCCAAGTGACAGAATATTGAACTCATGATTAACAATGAACTAATGATTCTTAGACTATTAACTATTCTTTATGTGTGATCATGACCGGACTGTATGTCCTCTTTCACTTCATCTTGGAATCCGTATATCGATGTATACTGTATGATTATTTTTATGCATGTGGGTTTTAAGGTCACGACCATGTAACTCGTAGACCCAATTGAATGGAAAATGTAAACTCTGCATAGTTCATAGCTTAGATCTTTTAGAAATTGCGGGTCGCAATTTTACGGGGCCCCGGAGTGTTTTATGTTAAGCCAGCACACAAATAGCCTTGAGAATTGTTTAAATGCATCGGTAATACAGCACGAAAACCCAGCACCAAGATAACTTAAAATACAATATACAACATCAACTAAACACTTTAAAATCTGAGAGAATATAAATAAATATAAAATCAAAAACATAAAAATTAAAAATAAAATAAATACAAAATGCATCAAGAACCGCACAAAATTTACATAAAAAATAGCATAATAACAAGAAAATTCGACCGTAAAATGACCATTTATATAAAATTAAAAAATAAATGAATTAAATGAATAAAAATAAAATATTTTTGGATGAATAAATTTAATTAAAAATGTTAAAAATAAATTACCAATTTAAATTAAGAAATAAATAAAAATTTAATGTAGATAACATAAATAATTTCAAAGTCGAATTTTGTTTAATCGCAGTAAAACTAACACGCAAGGTTAAGGCCAAATTATAGGTATAAATACCGATGTGTTTTCACAAATTTTCAGTCTTATTTTTCGGGGAAAAAATTTTCATTACAGAACTGTATAACGGGTTGTATAACTGGTTGAGAGCCGTGCATTCAGGCAATTAACACGGGTAAGTGTTTTGCCTGAACACGATCACTCTCAACTGGTGCAATATTATTAATTGATTTTTTCGAAGGGAATTGATGGGTAATTTTTCAATTGAATTTATGGATGACTTTTCAGATCGAATTTATGGATGATTTTTGTTTTTCAAATTGAATTTATGGATAATTTTGTTTTTCCAATTGAATTTATGGATAATTTTGTTTTTCCAATTGAATTTATGGATGATTTTTCGAATCGAGTTTATGGGTGATTTTTTTAATTGAATTTATGGATGATTTTTCAGATCAAATTTATGGATAATTTTGTTGAATTTATGGATGATTTTTCAAATCGAATTTATGAATGGTTTATCGAATTAAATTTATGGGATTTTCGAAGTAAATTTTATGGAATGGATACAATGAATTCAAATGTATGTGGCCGATGTAATATGCTGAATAAATATTTTCTATCTACAGCCTTAGTGCATCGAAACTTTTATTCCAAATGCTATGGTAAAATATTATTTGTTATTCCTTTTCCGGCCCACAGCCAAAGACACATCACAAGTTAATAAAATCATATGCAGTATTCAGATTCGTGTAAGTGCATGGAATACCGCCGATGATCTGTGCCCGTGAAGACCCGGCGTGCGGAACGCAGGGATCGGAACGTCAATATTATCCGTACATAGGGGAAATTGGAGGGTAAATGAGTAGTTTATTGGCTGCTCCTTCATCATCCGTTTCCTGTAAAATTGACATAAATTTTTAACAACAATTGGCTCAAAATCTCTAACACCGAGTAGTCCAGTGGGCACTCATTAACTATAATATGAACATAAATAGATCTTAAGGACAAAAAGAGGGAATGGGTAGCGGGGAAAATTGCGAAATCGTTGCAACAGTTAAAATGAATAGCCATCGGAAAAAGATTAATCCGAACAACCAAAATCATGAAAAATAATGTTTTTAAATAAGAATTAAATAAATTAATTTGAGTTGAGGCGGAAAATATGGGCGGGACGCTGCTCAAATTTTCCGAACTAATTCAAATACTTAACAAAAATAGTAACGTAAAAATTGAACGTGTAAAATAAGGGTGGAACGCTGCTCAAATTTTCCGAGTGAATGAAAATACTTTGTCGAAAACTGTAGAATAGGGATGAACCGTAAAATAAGGGCGGAAAGCTGCTAAAATTTTTGAATTTACAAAAATAATTTATCGAAAACCGAAAAATATAGATGGACTACGGCTAATGTTGTATATCAATAAAAAATTTTTAATGCTGAGGAATAAGGACGGATACCTACAAAATTTTAATAATAATAACGATAATGATAAGGGTAATGGTGATTATAATAATAATAATAATAATAATAATAATAATAATAATAATAATAATAATAATAATAATAATGATAATAATAATAATAATCATGGTATTTGTAATAATGATGATAATAATTATGATAATAATAATAGTAGTAATAATCATAGTGGTAATAACAATAAATATAATGGTAGTTATAGTAATAAAAATAATAATAAAGGTAACAGTAGCAACAATTAATAAAGGTAATATATATGATGGCAACAATAATAATGCTAGTAATAATAATGGGAAACATTGTAGTTATAATAAGGATAAGGGTGAAAGATATAATGTGAGTGTATTTAACATAACAAAGGGTGTACAAGCCAAAGAATAATCATCAGCATGGACAATAATAAGAAGGACTAAGCAAATGGACATAACAATGAATGATATGAGAGTATAGGTTAACATTTGAAAGAGACAGGAGAATAATGGGGCCTAAGAATCAAAAGCGAGCACAGGTCTTCTATCGACAGCTCGTTGGACCCAGAGATCGTTCGGTCAATTATAGCATTAGCAATAACGCTCACTTTTTGCGGACGATCTACCCACTCGAACACAGTTCCAACGTTGCTTAGCAACGGGTGCCGAGTGGCAAGCGAAAGATATTTGTATGGGGTTGTCTGGGTAACAACCATATAGTTTCAAAATATCAAAACCCAGAAACCCACCACAACTATCCAAATTCCTTTGTTTTCGGTTCGGGTCGTGAGAACCGAAGATGAGCCCGCTCTGTCCTTCTGGGTTTATGTCACCTTAGGTTTGCCTGTCCTACTTCGTTGTTGCTTGTTCTCGGTAAGCAAGTTGCGCTGGAGCGAATGCCAAGGGATAGGTCACGGCATTCCCCTCCTGGCTGGCAGATAACGCGACGCGATTTCCAAGGCTAGGATTTGTATTAATCTGAGCCTGTTATAATTGATTTGCTTTCTTCATGGCAGCCTGGGTGGTGTATAGCTCTTAATAAATTTTCTTTACCTGTTTTGGCTCGAACCAGATGGATTTGAGCTGTTGGTTCTCTTGTACTTCGAGGTCAATTGTTGACTGATCCGACTGTTGGTCTTTCTCAAATTCAGACAGCTCCTCTTTAAAGTTGTTCAGAATTTCCATTGCTAAATTAAATTAAGAAAATTAATCACTTAATTTCTTTTCGCTGATAATTTCAAATACAGAATGGATCTTATTTATTATACGTGTAAACACTGTCCCTCGCTGCTTATAGAATACATTTAAGTTTACTCACTATGATTTGAATTTGCTTATGACCTAACCTTAATCATCGGTACATCGTATTTGGATTACGCCAATCAATTGATTAGTTCGAACACAGACACAAAAAAGTAATAAAAAAAATTTATTTCATATCAAAATAAAATTTTATATTGTCATACAGATCCATACAGATCCATATCGATCCGCACCAATTCATCCCGATCCATACCAATCCGCACCGATCCGCGCCAATCAGCTACCATCGTCGCCCAACACGCCTACGACTAAGTCGTAGACTTAGCAAAATCACTCACTAGTACTATTCAAAATTTTATTAAATATAACAAATTTGTTTCACAGTGAAAAGAATATGCTCAACATGAAGCATGCAATTCATAGTGCAATCGTAGTAGAGAAGGATGAATTCAAATGTAAGTTATCAAGTATTTGATCAATCAGTCTCTTCTGCAATCGGCGTCTTCTGAATTTTCTTTTGCTTGATCTGATATGATGATTCATCGGCGTCGTCATCCGGCATTGCAAATATAAATTATGCAGTAATAAATACTATAACTAAGCTCTGATTTGATTTTCTAAGTTTTCTAAATTCAATTACGACTTTTACAAAGGCAAAAGTCAGGTTAATAATATTGAATTTAAAGATAAATTACGAATGTAGTCTGAATCATTTCAAACAAAAAAAATAATTCTGATCTCAATGAAAAAGTTTAAGTTAGTTTAAATATCCATTATTTTAAATTAATTGCAGAAGTCTGGTAGAATGCCGTGCACATGGTAATACCATATTTTAGCTGAGTGCAGAATATTGCTCATTGCACATTCTTTAAGCAAACCTTCTGTTTGAAGTGGTTCAATGCCAAGATTACAAATCAGATCATAAGTTGATGGAGGAATCGACCCTAATGCCCCAATAATACAAGTGTAAAGCTCTACCTGATAATCAGGTTTGGCTACCTATAATTCACTCTGAAGCAAGCTATATTTCTCAATATTTGCCTTAAGTTGCCTCAGTCAACTCAAAATGTGAAACAGAATCCATTGGACACTTAATATCAATCATGAATATTATTTTTCTTTCAGTATCAGTTATTATAAGATCGACGCGTTGTTTAGAATTCAGGACAAGAGAACAAGAATGATCAACCACGACAATAAAATTAGGATTTTTTAGATCATTCGTTATTATCTTTATACAGTCATTGTGTCTCTCTAATGTCAGTATTTGGTGAATCTTACATGACTGTAAGGCATGAGACATAGTTTCATCCTCTTTCTCACAACGTGTACAAAGTCTAGAATCCCCTTTTCTATTAGGCTTTGCATTGATGTTAAGTGTATTAGTTCGCGCTCGATGTATAAAGTTCCATGCAAATTCGCCAAGTTTACTTTTAAAAATTGCTTTATTTATTTGAGGAGATAATTTTATAGCCGCTGCAATCATGTCGCTTTTATTGCTCAGTTGCCACTTTTGCATATATGAGTCGTACAATGCAGAGTGAAATATCTTAGAAATTGCTTTTTTAAAACTTAGTCGTAAGTATGAAAGTTCCATGACATTTTGTTATCAGATATAAAAAAACTTGCTCTTTAACAATATGAAAAGATACGGAAATTGAGTGTTCTCTTTTAAAGTAAATTATTGAAGTACGTGCACGTTGAAATCTCGTTTTCTTTCCACCATGATTCAATTTAGTTTCAGCACCATTAGTCCAATCAAAACTTTGTTGTAATGTAGGCTCTTTGAGTCCAAGACGAGGACCCGTTACAAACTTTAGAGAGTCAATATTAACTTTTCTCGAGAAATCGCAATTGGAAGTAAAGAGTCGGAAAAAGTGCACAATTGTTTGAGTATGATATTCATCAAGCAAATTGACACACGAAGCTTCACCATTTTCAGTTGAGTTGTATAAATAAACTGTCTCAGAATTGTGCGGCAAGTTCAAAATTCTTCTCAGATGGCCACGCAATTTACTTGAGTTATTGCCACAGGGATTAGTATTTCCTTGAGAAGCAGATGAAGCCATAGTTTTAATTTCACGTGTTCGGAATGCAAATGTTAGTCGAGAATGAATAAAAATCTTGTAGGCCTTGAGTTTTTGCCAACCAAATAAACCGGAATCTGCAATTTCTTTTGTGTCACTAACAACTTTATCAAGAATTGCATAGGGACTTTGATCATTGTCCTCGCTTACTGGAACACCAAGATATTGATAAAATTCTTTTGACAACAACTTTTTGATCTGCTTTTCATTTATCAAGATCTCACCATTGATGTTAACTCTGGGGAAGCTGCATGTACCCACACTTCTCCGGTCGGTATTCAAATCCTATTTCTGTAGCAGCTTCAACAGCAACATCAACCATTTTTTGAAGGTTATCGACATTGTTTGCAACAAGTACAATGTCATCTGCATAAGCTAGAACTTGAACGGGCGAATCACCAATCATAAATGGTTCAATACATGATCTACTTATTGCTTCAAGAACAGGATTAATGGCAATCGAGAAAAGAATCATTGAAAGAGGACATCCTTGTTTAACTCCTTTTTTTGATTGAAAGATTAGGTATTACAATCAGGCCACAGCTGTAGAAAGATTGAGTGTCGGTGTAAAGTAATTTGACAATAGTAATAAACTCTCCGCTAACGCCAATAGTTTTCAGAACACTCCACAAGTAGTCATGAGGAACACTTCCAAATGTGTCCTTAATATGTAACCAAGCAATAGCTAATGGGGAATCCTTGCTATATTTCGAATGCTCAAGTGCAGAAGAAAGTATTGAATTGTGCTCGACACAACCTTCATGGACAGAGCCATCATTTTGCCCAATATGCAAAATATCGTTACAAATCACCCATGATGTTAGGCGTGTAGTTAAAATAGACGCAAAGACTTTATAAATAACAGACAGCAGAGCTATTGGTCGCCAAGATGAAACTTTATCATAATTATCTGTCTTATCAGGTTTCGGAATTAGTATAGTCTTGAAAGTTTTCCATCTAGTCGGAATGATTTTATTACTGATGATTTTATTAAACAGGAAACTTAACAAAATACCTTCAGGATCAAGAAGAGCAAGATCTTTGTATTGAATACCATCCATACCCGGTGAAGGGTTATCAGCTCTCTTTAATTCTTAAATAACTTCAAACGGTAAAATATCTACAAGATTGAGAACATTTGTCGTGTTTCGACAATCTTTAAGAATTTTATTCCATGAATTCGATACTGGGTCTTCGTGACTAAATTGGTTCAGAATATCCTGAATTTCAGGCCTGACAGTGACTGGTAAGTCATTAATAATTTTATAAAAAGTTAATTTCATATTAAATAAAAATTCTGATCTACTTTTATAATTACTTATTATATTTGAGTTTTTGTTTACTTCCTATGTATGGTTCGTGGGATTTAATTTCAGTGAACTTATTTAAGTGAGGAATTTGTCGAATAATGCTTTCAACTATTTTGTTAACATCAGTATTTTCAAAACTAATAACTAATTCAAAGACTTTATTTTTACGCTGTTGTAAGTCAAATTTAATTGTTTCTTTTGCTTTTGTTAAAATTTTCTCTTTATCTTTGTTATTGTTGGCCCAGAACACAGACGGCCTTGTAAATGTTTAAATGAATCGGTAACACACATGCAAATATAACATGCAGATTTAAACTCTATCTATTAAACACCAATTAACCCTACCAATATGCGAGAAAGAGAAAAATTAAATATAAAATTACGAACACAAAAGTAAATTAAAATAATAACAAAGTGCAACAAGATCCGCACGAAATAAATATAAACATAACACGAAAACCCAACAATTTGACCGAAATTTGACAATTTATCAAAAAATGCGAAATTTCATGAAAATGAAATAAAAATCAAATAATTTGAATTAGAAATAATTCAATTAAAAAATTAAAAAGAAAAATTGTCAAATAGAATTTCAAAATAATAAAATTAAAGATTAGAATATACCAGAAAAATCACAAGGTCAAATTTTGTTTTACTAAATCAAAAAGAACACGCAAGGTTAGGGTCGTACAATAGGTATATATACCGATTCATTTTTACACAATTTTAACCAGTTTTTCATAAACTTAAAAGTAGTTTGAATAATCGTTTTAATCGCTTTTAACCAGAAGAAGTATTATCAGTGAAAATCTCTAATTTGATGTGAGTGAGAGTATTGTTCGAAACTCTCTCCACGTCGCATCCTCGCAATCTCGATCGAGCTCTGCTTGGGTGTCGGGGTGGGGAGAGCGGTGTGTTATTTTTATGATGAATGCAATTATTGGGTAACTTATATTTCAATAAATTATTTAAATAGAATAACAAAATTTTTGTTTTGTCGAAATTTTTCCGGCCCACAGCCGAAACATACTGCAAGATAGTAAAATCAAACTCACAATTCATAATCATGTAAGTGCGTGTATTATCGCCAATGATTCGTGCCTGTGAAGGCTCCGGAGTGAGAACACAGGAGCTGGAACGTCAATATCATTCCATATAGGGGAAAAGGGTGAAGGGAAAATAGTCTTTTAGCTGTTTCGTCGTCTCCCAATTCCCATAAACTCGACCTAAATTATATTCACATACGGCTCAAAATTAGTCCAGTGGGCACTCATTAATTATAATATGGACACAAGGCGCCTAAGGTCAATTCAAAGGGAAGGTCACGGGGAACTAATAAAATGAAATCGTTGTTATAAACTTCTAGTATAATGTCTAAAGTCAATAAAATCACTTAAAGTAAAGAATAAAGTAATGTAGTTATTCTAAACTTCGGATAAAATGTTTTCAAGGCAATAAAATATCTTAAATTAAATATGGTAATTGTTGTAACTCCCAATATAATGTTTGAAATTTAATAGAAATGCAAGGGAAAAGGTAGAAGGAAATTAATAGCTACGAACTCTCGATATAACGTTTGAAAAATTAAATAGCTTAAAGTCAATAAAATTATTTAAGAGATAAATTAGTGGATTTAAATACTATAGACACTAAAAATGATGATGAAATCCTTCAAATTCCGTAACAATAATGAATAAGTAAGGCGAACTTTATGGTCGTCCAATACAACGACTAAAATCGATAAAACCCAGGAAAAGTATATAACACTAGGTTTCCCACCAAATTGCGTCAATTCCTTGTAAGAAAACCTGAGAAATCCACAAGGGATGAGGAACAATTATTACAAATTTTCTTAATTAATTTGAAATCTCCGGTGAATGTTATAATTACAAAGATCTCATTGTAGAAATAAATAAACTCGAACCACAAATTCCTTACAATCTAAATCCAATAACAAATAATATTCCAAAAGTTTTATTAATTAAATAAAATAAATTGAATCCCAAATTAAATAATCCTGCCGAAAATAATTTCCATTGACCATGGTAGACCAAGAAATGGTGTCAGAAAAAGGGTAAATTGAATCCAGCCACAATCTCGGTGAAAGGAATTCCTATGTTTTCATAATATATCGAGAAATGATGCCTAAAAGAAATCCAAATCAATAATTTAATATAGTACCATCATATCAATACCTGTGACAAAATTGATTAACGGAATGAGATTCTCTATTTGTATAATAGATTTGGTATTTATGCCTCGACCGATCGATATTGATGTCTAGCTCGCACACATTGACTGCAAACCGGCATGCAATAGGTGCGCGAATTAAGGATATTCTGCACCGCATGGTTCAGATAGTCGACGTGACCTTTACGCACTGCCAATTTTCTATCCAAATAACATCCCAACCATATAAGTGTCGCTGCTGACTCGACACCAATCATTAATTTACGAGAGACTAAAAATGCACTATCAATCACATAACCAAAATTCTCCAGTGAGAGTCCCAGAAGACGTTGCGGCTAAAGGATCCAGTACTAATATTTCAAGTAAATAAAATTTTTCTAATAATCATTTTTAACTTTATAAGTCCTAGATAGCAGCCCTAGAGTAATTATTTCCAGCATCAACCTCACGAAAATAGACATAAAATTAATGATGGATTTAAATTTGACAAAATAAAAAGTGATTTAATCGAATGCCTCATTGATTTTTTTTTGTTTAAATAATTCATCCGAAACTTGATCATCAACCCCAACTATCATCAATATTAATCAAAGGTACTAGACGTCGACCCATCGCTTCAAACATAATCGTCGATCGGACTCTGACCCGTTCGATGAGGGAACGACCCGACTATTGATACATTGCCAACGGAGATGATGAAATTGTTAAATGCAACTGAATACGTTTTCCTTCGAAATGAAACTTACGATTCCTCTCGTCGGAATGGTCATGTCAAGAGAACCCATGTTAGGTTGTGTAATAATAACCTAAATAACTAATGTAAAGTAAGATACTTCTTTGAAATTCTTTCTTAACGATGCAATAAAGAAATAAGATTTATTAAATAATTTGATCAATGGTTTATTACCTTAGTAATAAAATAAATGTATGAATAAAGAATCATTAAATGATTATGTAAATAATTTATTTAACCCATCTTTTAGTAATGAATTAAGTCTAAAAGTAGATTTTGTTAGTTCCATTAATAATTACTTAACTATTTATTCAACCAGTTCCTTAACAAAAAAATGAATATACAATTAAAGCTTTGTTAAATGACTATACTAATGACTTATTTAATCAACTCTTTAGTAACAAATCAAATGTATAAATGGATCTTCGTTGGTTTTATTGATATTCATTTGACAATTTGTTCAGCAAATTCTCTAGTAATAAACTGAGTATATGAGGGAAAAGGTTACGGAATAATTTTATCAACGATTCCTTGGTCAAGCTCTTTAATTGTAATCAGAATACACGAATAGAAAATTATTTAGTAGTTTATTAATGATTTATTTAACAAGATTCTTTAGCGATAACTAAATGTAGGAGTAGAAGATTATTAATGGTATTGTTAATGACTAAACGAACCAATCCTTTGGTAGTAGATTAAATCTATAAGAGGAATTTTCCTTTATATTCTATTAATATTTGACAACACGGATTCTTTGGTAATGAACAACATACCGATGTAGAGAATTGCTGGATGAGTTGTTTGATGATTATCCTTTTACCATAAATTAAACAAAATCGATAGAGAAAATTAAAGCGCATTTGAGGATGATATGGTTCTCTTGACAATGACGGATTCCTCAAATAGCAAAGTAGAATGAGCGAATATGGCTGATTAAATAGTTGGATAACAAATAATAAGTTCTGGGCAGTGGCCTAGTTGAACAATCTGTAGAAACGGGAATAGTTTATCAAGATATTACGTAAAATCGAGAACTCCTTTAGTGGCAGTCGGCACGAACACCAAGTGTAAGATACGATGTTCCTCAACAAATATCGTTCAGACCCCCTCTCATCGACTGGATAGAGTAGATCGACGCCTAGAAATAAGATGCTCACATTGACCCCGCAGTAGAGAACAAATTTTCTTTAAGCCGAATCGACCCTGGTATAAATAAAGGCGAGACCCGTAACGTGATATTCGAGAGAGCACATTCCCCGCATACGTTTTGACGGTGCATAACAGGCTAACGATAGGATAATAACACGGAAATCACCCAGAAAACGTACACCTCCACTTATTAGTCCGCGACCGGAAAACGGCAAGAAAATTAAATAGCCTAGAAAATTTTGAAAAATCATTCTTACTCGATTTTTGTTTAGAAGAGTCATGGGTGGACGAATTTAGAGTTACCATCCGATTTCCCGCGCATGCTGCCAATCGTTGTCGACAGGCCATATGGGATGCGGGATTTACCGTATCCCAGGTAAGAGAGTTCAGATCCAGCATTCTACAGCAAACGGAGGATGTCGAGCTCCCGTTCGTAGCGATAAAACGGGATCCGGGCCGCAATCCAGCCAGGAAAATTCGTGACCAGGCTGAGTTCCTCCTCGCTCGTCTTGAGGAACATCAGCGCCAGACCAACCTCCAAGTAGCCAGGGCCAGGCTATCCCTTGCAAATGTGAACGAAGATATTGCAGCTGGCAGGATTGCTTGTACGGACGATTACGCGCCGCCGTACAACACCTCATTCAACCTAGATGACGAGAGGTTAAACGTCAGTGCGGAGCCCATGGATGTAGTCATCCCGCGAATGGTTCTCCCTCGCAAAATGCGAAGGAACGAGGAAACCGCTGAGAGTCATCAGGAGCATCCCTACGTCCGGACAGGAGCGAGATCAAATTCCCTTCAACATCATAGAAGAACTGACAGTAGCAATTATCGACGTTAACGCATGATAAACCCATTTTAGTTTAATAAAATAAATGTTCTAGTTAATTTTCTATACTTGTTTGACCAATGGTATTAATAAAACTACGCTTGACAAACCCTATTTTTAACGATTATAACCCATTAATTGCACTGAATTAAACTAATGTAACATGGTAAATTTACTTTACAGACATGGAGACAGCGAGAATATTACAACGTGAATTGGAGTACGCACGGAAAGCTAACGAAAACCTCCGTCCTCAGCTCCTGCAGCTGTCCAACGAAATTCAACGAATTAGGGCCATGTGGGTAGAGCCGGCAAAGGTGAAAGCGCTCTATCAAAAGCTAACAGCCGCTCAAAAAGGCTAAACGGGAGAAAAACAACTAAATCAGAGCTTGAGGACGAAAATAAAGGGGCTAGAGGTGGCAGTGTCAGCCTGTCAGGAAGGCGCAGCGGAGACATACCCTCTTGTTTTTGTCCCTGCTCAGCTAGCGTATCGTGACTCGACGACGACTACATAGATCGCCCCAAAGCCCAGCGTTCATCGAACAGGACGAAAAGAGAGAGCTAAACGTCTAGCCGCTCGAACATCCGCTAATGTATAATGGACACCCCTAAATTCATGTTTACTATCGTTTATAAAAATACATGTTTGTTATCATTTGACTATTATTTCGTCGATCATCTGAATGTAAGTACACGTGAGGCGGGGATAACATGGGATCAGTGAGTAATTGGTATGAGAGGTCAACACGAAAGTGATAAAAGGAATTATGGGAATAGCCGTAAGATGAGAGATATGAGAGTATAGATTAACATCTGAGAGAGATAGGAGAATAATGGGACCTGAAAATCGAAATCGAGCACAGGCCTTCTATCGGCAGCTCGTTGGACCCATGGATCGTTCGGTCAATTATAGCACCAGCAGTAATGCTCACGTTTTGCGGACGATCTAACCGCTCGAACACATTTCCAACGTTGCCTAGCAACGGGTGCCGAGTGGTAAGCGAAATATATTTATATGGGGTTGTCTGGGTAACAACCATATAGTTTCAAATATCAATACCCAGAAACCCACCATTATTGATCTCAGAAACAATTGGAAGAGCAGAGTTGATAATTCTTGCTATTTTCTCTCAAATTAATGTTTTCAAGGGACATATCATGCGCATAGTTGTTGATGAAAGCACATATTAGAATTTTACTGAGCAAACCTGAACCACGAACATCATGTGGACATTTGCCTGCTCTAATGGCACAACCACGTGAGTTTCTTATTTCATTTATTTTAGTAACTAATAATTTACAAATAAATGTATAGTTTAGGCTGACATCAAATGTTGTTGGATCCAGGAAATAATGCTCGTCAGTGTTATAATCAATTACCATTAGTGTTTCCCGAGACTTTGGTGGAGCAAAAATAGCAAATACAACTTTCGCGTTTTGGAGGCACTTATAATTCAAATGTTCATTCAAATAATGAGTACAATCGTCAAGAATAGCAGTACACATTGTGAAACCCAAAAGAACGAAGTCTGTTGATAAACTTAAATTATTAAAATATTTTAATAAAATGCTGTCGGTAATCTTTCCATTTATTAGATTTAAATTTAATGAAATTTCAACACACTCTTTAGTGTTGATATCATCAAGTAGCTTATATATTTTATCATGTTGAAAATCCAGATCTAAAATCAATTTTTCCAAAAACACAATGAAAGCAGTGGCATGAAAAGTTGGATCATCTGAAATGAAGCAGCGGTGGAGAATACCATGATTTATTTGAAATTTTATTTTCATACTCAAGAAAAAACTATTTAAATAATCCGTAAAGTTTCCTCCTATTTCGGTTAGTCTATCAGAAATATCAGTCTTTCGAAAATCGAAAATATTACAAGTCATACGACGGGTCGAATAGAGATGTAAACACCAATAATTTTCTTTGGGAATTATGCTAATGACATGTTGAACGTCTTTGAACTGCCGAAAGTTGACGTTCTCAATGATATAATTATTATTTTGGGCTATTAAATTGATAGTTAGATCCGGGGAAAGAACAAGTATATTAGTATTGCTTTTAAACCATTTACTTAAGAGGAATGACACACATGAATTTTGAAATTTTAGTTTAATATTAATACTGTTATTGATGTTTCGTTTTTTTTTTCAAGAGTAAGCGCAATTGCTTTTTTAAAATTGATTTCCATCAAATTATTTTTAGGAAGGCCCCCACCGATAACTTGGGATACTTTGTTTGAGCCAAAAATTTGAAAATCATGCACCTTTCGTCTTATCCCATCTATAAAATTGTTAGGAAAAGTGTCCAAACCTTGACTTATAAGAATTGCATAAGCACAAATAAAAGGATCGCAATCAAAACTGTTCTCTTAATATATAAGATTTTGGAAAGGGTGACAAGATGAAGCCACTTGAAGTTTGAAAATCTTATTTAAAGCAATGTTAATCTTAAGAGTAGCTTGTTTATTTTTAAACAGATTTCTATTTGTAAATATTGGGTCAATAAAATATGACTCAAGCAACGATTTGCTGTACACAAATAAAATCCAATGGGCATTGTTTAAATTTAGCGGAAAAAGAATAACCTCAGCTTTAAATACTGCATCTGGAATTGAGATAATATTTTCTTTAATGTCTGAAGATAGAATACTAATAATAAAGCACGGTAAATGTGCAAATGTAGGATTACTGATATGCCGTTCAAGGTATTGGTCAATGTCATCGTCGGTAAACCACACTTTTGGATCACGAAGTTTAGTATTTTTTAATTTAGTGCATTCTACATCAGTCTCTTCAGAGATTGTGGCAGATCCTAAGACTGATGCTGGCACGTACCTTCACTTGGACATTGCCTTTGACACTTTTAGATTTTGTCTAATCATCATTTTTTTATTTTCTGTAATTTTTAATTCCAAAGAAGATACAGTTTCCTCGTCAATATCAACAGGTAAAACTACTTTTTTTTCGTTATTTGTTACGTTAGAACTACTTCCTTTATTAAAGTTATATCAATTTTAAAGTGAGATCTTGTCGCTAAATATGTAGTTTGTGTCGATAAATATAGTGTTTTTAATGAAAATGATCAGTAATATATCAATAGGAGAATAATATGGTTAAATATTAAGTATGTACAGATAAATGTAGAGCTTTACATGAAATGATCAGTAATTTACCAAATAAAGGTGAAAAGTTTAATAATTGGTTACGATTGAGGAGTCTTAATCAAATTTTTGTTGGGATATCAGCGCACATCAATCACTCTATTGTGTGTAAGAGAAATTCATTAAAGATTTTTACTGCATTTTAATAAATCTAGCTATTGCAGGATTTATGTAAACAAATTTCATTGTGGTAATTCATTAAATTACAGTCACTTTAGGGGTTAAATCCAATGTAAAGTATGTGTAGAGAAATCAATAATTTAGCTTTATATGTGGAATTATTGTCAGTAAATTGTAGCTTATTAATGTAATCTTTACTGGTAATTATAGTTTTTAGGTGAATCGAAGATGAATTCAAAGATTGAGTAGATTTATCCTTTTTGTCGATGATTTGTGATATTTATTGCTACTATGATAGAAATTCATTAAAATTTTATCGAAGATTTTAAGGTGGTTGGATATCCATTTGGACATTAAAGTATATTAATTTTTATCAATATGCTAACAAATATTGTTTTTCTTATACTGTTAAATTAATTTTGTATTGAAGAAAAGTATGTGTAGTTCAATAAATTGTTAAACTTATAATAGGGATAATTAGTATATTTTTATAGAGGCAAATTCTTATTGTACGGTAACCATAAATTACGAAATTTGATAGTCAATTTAACCAATATTTGTTGTACATGAAAATTTTCTAGTCGATCTATTTGCTTGAATCGTTATAATTACAACTTTTTTAGATTTGGAAACATTGTTGAAGTATTCTTTATAAGGAAACTTTAGAGTAATTAATTGTGGTAATTGTAGCGTTTTACAATGCATGTAATTAGATTCAGATAAGTTTTAAATAAAATAAGTCGGTGATTAGCAACAAGTTCAACATTATATTAATTTTAAATTACTTTTGTTTATTTATTTAAAAAGATTAATGAAATTATGTTCGATTGAATAGTATGATTTCCTATCAATACGGTACCAATAATATTTAGAAAATAATTTGAACATTAAAATTTGAATTAATTTGAGTCGTTGTCATTGGTAATAAATAGAATTAACCAATTAAAATCAAGTATTCTATAATTTAATTTTCAAATTATTATTTTCATGAAAATTGTAATTTTTTTAATTGATAAATTTATTAGTATTTTCAACAACCGGTTTTAGTTAAATAATAAGTTTATTAAAAAATAGTTTGTATGCTTTCAAATTATTTTCAAGAAAAATTACAATAAATATATCGATAAATCTATTCAACTATGTTTAGTTTAACCACTTGCGCTATATTGACGTGCCAGGCACGCCTTGATGTTTTTTTCAAAACCGCAAGTGACGTGTATACCACGTCGGTAGCATTTGTCGCAAAAACAAAAACGACGTGTGTGCAACGTAGGGTGACAGACTACAATTATAAAGTTAGTTCACATCGCTTAGAGTTATCGATATAAGGAATATTTCTGAATCGATAAGGTATGTTGTACTGATTTTTTACAAGGAAATGCTTGTGGTTTGCAGTTACGATACTTTACATATATAGTAGAGCGCGGCCCAGCTACCGAAAATTAAATCATAGCGCAAGTGGTTAATAATAGTTTTATTGAAAAATAGTTTGTACGCTTTCAAATTATTTTCAAGAAAACTTTAATAATTTTAATAAATTTAATAGTATTTTGTGTTTAGCGACTACATTTATCGAAAAATATTGTCGTTGTCAATAGCAATAGTAACAGCCAATCAAAATCAAGTATTTGGTTTCTACTTTTTCAAAATTAATTTCAAGAAAAGTTATTGAAATATTATTTTTATGTTGTTTCAAGAATAATTTTCTATTGAAAAATAAGTTCAGTCCAATTAATATTGCTAATTAACAATTGCATTTAATCAATCAATAATTTTACGAGTTTATTTAAATTGTCGATTAACAAATTTATATACTTTTTAATCTAATTTCAATAGAGATTTTCAATTTAATATTCTTAAATTAAAATATTTATTCATATTTTCAAACCATTTTTAGCAGGTACTTAAAAATTGTCAACGATTTTTAAATATATGTATGTTTTTTACCAACTACTCTTTATTAAAGACATGTGTTTACTTGGTATTTAGTAATTATTGGTATACATAAGGTTATAACTTTTAATCACATAGGGTTCAAAGTTATCTTTCATCTTTTAGGGTTAAAATCGTGTCTTCTTTCATTATTTAGAGTTAGAATTATTAAATATTTCATTACTTTGGGTTAAAATTGTTACTTCTTTCATTACTTAGGGTTAAAATTCTTAACCTTTTAAATAACTTTATAACAATGAATTTTTAATGGTTATTTAATCAATTTTTGGTTACATAAAGCTTTAATGTCCGAAATTATCGGTTGATTAGCATAATGAATTTAAATCTAATTTTACACGTTTTAGTATCAACATTTAATTAGTATTTAGATCAAAGCTCTTATTAAAAAACAAAAGTTTATTTAGATATCATTAGTATCTTCTTGACTGATATGGACAATGTAATACGTGTTTGTAATAAATTTACGTGTAAAAAATTTTATTGTTGTGAAAGTTAAATTATTATCAATAGCATTGTTATTAGCATTAATTAATCCAGTATGCGTGAATTTTTAAAAAATATTGATATAAAACTCATGGATCGATTATTGTTTATCAATTTATATAGTGAGCTCAGTGACTTTCATTTGTAAACCCAGTGAATTATTTTTATAAAAACACTAAAATAGTTGTTACAACGAATTTAGTTGATGGTATCGCTAATAATTTAGAGTCGGATGAACTTGAAAATTAGTATTTTCAAACCCTAACTTGGTGAATTATTATCAACATATTGAATTTTTATTAGAAACAGTATATTTGCTATAAATTTATAGAATTTGGTTAAGTATTTACATTTAAATAATCCTATGATGGGTTATTTTCATAAACTTTATAAATCCAATGTTTAAATCCTATCTTGAATGAGTTATTTTCAAAATTCTTACATCAGTGGTGTCGGTAATAATTCGTTGAGGGGTTCAACTCCTATAGTGGGCGAATTATTTTTTATTTTCAAAATTAAATTTTTTAATAGAATATAAATCTGTATATTTTATTTGATGTAAATTTAAAATTTTATAGAAATTGGTAAAGTAAATCTTGTATAATTTAATTTTTTACATTTAGTTAGTTTGAAATTTTAAACTTGTTGATTTATTTTCTTAAAATATTGGAAATCCAGTGTTCAAATTTAAGTTTTGAGTGACTTATTTTTTTTAATTAAATAAACTGTCAATATACTATAGCGGTTTTAAACTTAAATTTTCATGAAAATTATTAAAGTTTTATGATTATTATGATAAAATTGTTGTGTAATATACTACTAACAATATATTCAGTAAGCTAAATAATTTAAGATTGAAAATTTATTTTTAAGACGCGTTTGATGATAATTTATTATGTTTAATGATTATTTTATAATTTTTTATGTCAAAATATAATTAACAATAGAAAATTTCATGTAAATATAATTTTTTATAAATTATTAATTATTAAAGTTTTATGATTATTTTGATAAAATTGCTACGTAATATACTAATAACAAAATAGTCAGTGTTGGGCCAGAACACAAACGGCCTTGAAAATTGTTTAAATGCATCAGTAACACAGCACAAAAACCCAGCACCAAGATAACTTAAAATATAATATACAACATCAACTAAACACTTTAAAATATGAGAAAACATAAATAAATATAAAATCAAAAGACATAAAAGTAAAATAAAATAAATACAAAATGCATCAAAAACCGCACGAAATTACATAATAAATAACATAATAACAAGGAAATTTGACCATAAAATGACCATTTATATAAAAGTAAAAATTAATGAATTAAATGAATAAAAAATAAAATATTTTTGGCTGAATAAATTTAATTAAAAATGTTAAAAATAAATTACCAATTTAAATTAAGAAAATAATAAAAAATTTAATTTAGATAACACAAATAATTTCAAGGTCAAATTTGTTTAATCGCAATAAAAATAACACGCAAGGTTAAGGTCAAATTATAGGTATATATACTGATGTGTTTTGACAAATTTTTAATCTTACGTTTCAGTCTTATGTTTCAATCTTATGTGTACAATATTATCTGTAAGCGCATGAGTGAATATCAAATTATTGATTGATAACTAATGATATGAATCGAAGATATTATATGAACTTATTGATTGATAATGCTATGAATTGAAAATGTTATGAATTATGATATTGCAAATTACCAATATATACTGACGATTTTATGAATAAATATTTTATTGCATCGAAGCTCCTACCCGATTGGAATGGTAACATTTATTTATTTCCTTTTTTCCTGGTCCACAGCCACACAACATGCAAGCTATTAAACTAAGACATAACTACCAAGCTGTGTAAGTGCGGTTCCTCCGTCTATAGCTTGTGCCAGTGAGGGTTCCGGCGTGCGTAACGCAGGAACTCGAACGTCAAATCATTGAATCTAAATAGCGAAAGAGAGTAGCTTGAGAGTGGGTCTTTTGGCTCAACTTTCTTGCACTTAATTTCGAAAAAATCGACATAAACTTTAAACAACAATCGGCTCAAAATCACTAACACTGAGTAGTCCAGTGGGCACTCATTAACTATAATATGAACATAAATAGATCATAAGGACAAAGAGATGGAAAGGGTAGCGGGGAAAATTGCGAAATCGTTGCAACAGTTAAAATGAATAGCCATCGGAAAAAGATTAATCTGAACGACCAAAATTATGGAAAACAATGTTTTAAATAATGTATATGAATTAAATAAATTATGTTGAATTGAGACGGAAAATATGGGCGGAACGCTGCTTAAATTTTTCGAATTAACAAAAATACTTTATCGAAAACTGAAAAAATACAGATGTATTACGGCTAAATCTTTATATAAGTAAAATATTTTTATAAAGCTGAGGAATAAGAACCGATCCCTATTAAGAACTTAATAATGATGATGATAATAGTAAGCATAATGGTAATCATGATAATAATAATAGTAATAACAATAATAATAATAATAATAATAATAATAATAATAATAATAATAATAATAATAATAATAATAATAATAATAATAATAATAATAATAATAATAATAATAATAATAATAATAATAATAATAATAATAATAATAATAATAATAATAATAATAATAATAATAATAATAATAATAATAATAATAATAATAATAATAATAATAATAATAATAATAATAATAATAATAATAATAATAATAATAATAATAATAATAATAATAATAATAAAATAATAATAATAATAATAATAATAATAATAATAATAATAATAATAATAATAATAATAATAATAATAATAATAATAATAATAATAATAATAATAATAATAATAATAATAATAATAATAATAATAATAATAATAATAATAATAATAATAATAATAATAATAATGATCATGGTACTTATAATGATCATGATAATAATTATGATAATATTAATAGTAATAATAATAATAATAATAGTGGTAATGTTAATAAATATAATGGTAATTATAGTAACAAGAATAATAATGGATGTAATAATAGCAACAAGCAATAAGGGTAATACATATAATAGTGGCAGTGATGGTGCTAGTAATAATAATAGGGAACTCTGTAGTTATTGAATATATTTAACATAACAAAAAGTGTACAGGCCATGGTAAAGGTCGATAATACGAACGACGATAAGAAGGACTAGGCGAACGGACATAAAGATAAATGATAGGAGAATATGGGTTAACATTTGAAAGAGATAGGAGAATAATGGGACCTAAAAATCGAAAAGCGAGCACAGGCCTTCTATCGGCAGCTTGTTGGACCCATGGATCGTTCGGTCAATTACAGCATTAGCAATAGCGCTCACCTTTTGCGGACGATCCACCCACTCGAACACAGTTCCAAAGTTGCTTAGCAACGGGTTCCGAGTGGTAAGCGAAGGAATATTTGTATGGGGTTGTCTGGGTAACAATCATATAGTTTCGAAATATCAAAACCCAGAAACCCAACATCAGTAAGTTAAATAATTTAAGATTGAACATTTATTTTTAAGACGAGTTTGATGTTAATTTATTATGTTTAATGATTATTTTATAATTTTTTATGTAATAATATAATTAACAATTGAAAATTTCATGTAAATATAATTTTTTAATATATCACGTGCAAGTAACATGAATCAATGAGGTAAATGAAACTCTTAAGTTTATATGAAGTAAACAGTATAATAATAATACCAATAGTACTAGTGAGTGATTTTGTTAAGTCTACGACTTAGTCGTAGGCGTGTTGGCCGATGATGGGAGCTGATGGGCGCGGATCGGTGTGGATTGGTATGGATCGGTGCGGATCGTGTGATGGGTGTGTGTGAATGGTTTAAGAGCGGAAGGTTCTAGAAGGTAGGGGTGTGGAAGGTTCTAGAAGACGGGTGTGTGTTAGGTGTGTTGGTCGACAACTACGTGACATAATAACAGTTAAGTAATAAGTGCGTCTCCAGGTAGTGACCAGTGGGTTAGGTAATAATTGTGTGACTGACCAGTGGTGACGCAATAAAGGTTGTGTAAATAGTGTGTATGCAATGAATGACCAGTGGTCACGTAACAGTGCTATGTAATAAGTGTGCGACTGAGTTACGTAATAACTGAGCAGTGACGTAACCGTGAGTTCATTGGCCAAAGGTTAATCTCCAGGTTGCGATAGCACGAGCAGAGGTCAAATGTTACATAATAATTACGTAAGCCAAGGGGGTTGTATCTGACGGTCTCACATCATACTACTAGTAAGTAAACACGCACTAATTCTCATGTGTCAGGAATACGAAGTCCACCTTCCTGATCACGATTTTTTTATTGCAGGCAGATGAATGCTTACTCAATCAGTGTATGCAGCCTGCACCATCAAAGTACCCAATGAACATGCATCGTTTGAAATTTCTTATTATGAGCTATTATACTTAGCTATCAAAACTGCGAAACATGATTGCAGGACTTCTTTCACTTATGGAAGAGATGCGGAACAACTTGAGCTGGAATCTTTCAAAGAAATTGAAAGCACAATGGTGTTGTTAAACCGATTTTTAAAGCTTTTGTAGATGGAGAACCAAATTAAAATCCAATATATCCAAAAACTTTGGCAATGGCTGTTGACAAATTCAAAAAAAGCAATCGTGTCTATATCACAGTGAAACATGCTCCAGGTTTATCGGCATTCAATTACGTTGAAAGACGAATGACACTTCCCAGCAAAGAACTTGCTGGCATCATACTTCTACACGACTCGTATGGTAATCATATCAATGCCTCAGGATGAACAGTTGATGAAAATTTGGAGAAACAAAATTTTAAGAAAGCACGTGAAGTGCTACCAGAAATTTGGATGAGCATGACTTTAGATAATCATCCTATTGAGGTAGAGTATGTAGAGGATGCTACATTGAATTTTGAGGATATAGATGAAAGATGGATTACACGTCACTGTCGAATTTTTAAGTATATGCTGATGATTGTAAATTGTCAATCTGTGAAATGTTGCAGCAAAATGCGATCATCATGGTTAGAGGTATTTCTGATCGTTTTCTTCCAGCGCCATTGAGAGTCAGAATTACATTCAATGGGCCAGATATACCAGATCCTATCGATGTCAAGACAAGCAAAAATTTTATGTCACTTTGGCTGAGGTTAACCATTAAATTAAAGCCAGCATGTTGCAAAATTTACTAAAGCGAGATACCATATGATATGTGCTATCCAAATTTAAAACTCAAGGACATTGAATGAAGGGTTTGTAAGTCCTGAAAAATCTACATGGCCTCACATACAGCCATCATGCGCATCGTAATGGTGACTGTTCACGCATTTGTTTTCAGGAAAACAAATGCATGTTGAAGATGAATTTACAGAAACTGTATGTCTGGATAACGGTGTCAGCCACAGCAGTTTGTATGTGTCTACTGCTGTCTACTGAAATATCTTGGATATTTTCAAATCGCCATGGGAGGACGAGAATTAAACTTTTAGAAAATGACTGCAATGAAAAAATACAGAATGTCTTTATCTTTATTACATATTTTTGAATAATCTCTTTTAATAACAGCATCCAACTTCAATTGCAACTCTTTCTAAACGTTGTTGAAAGGCCACCATATTCCTGACCAGTTTAATACATCATATTTACTCCTCAGAACAAGATTTTTAAACTAATTCACTTTGGCCGTTTAAATATTATACAAAATGGGTTAATGATTTTTCTAAATTTTTTTATTTTTTTATACACTATATGGTAAGTAAGTAAGCCCCATGTTCATGTCCCTATTTTTCTCATTTTAATTATTTATGCATCTTTTTTCTCTATTTTTCAACCAATATTGTGTTCTACTACATATAATGTTGAAATCTAAATCACTTGAAAAAGGCAGTGCCGAAAATTTGTGAATATCAATAACTCATCTGATTCATGGTCAATCACTAAAAATTCTTTTTCGCCATTTCAAAATTTATTTAGCCTATATGTTTATAAATTATTTAAATTTCTTCTGAAAATAAAGAATATATATTTTTGGATGGGTGCTCATTAAAAGGAAGCTCAGGAGCTTGACCCTAACAATAATAATTGTTATTTCCTTTATTAAGTGATGACGCGTATAAATCTTAAATATATATTATTTATTGTTTTATCTTTTGTACAAAATGACATTTGTAGAATTTTCAAGAGCTCAATCGAGTCTCCGGTAAAAAAGCACCTTGTTAATTGTAAAACAATGGAGAATTGATTCTTATGATAGCTCGTTGTTTCCTTTCGATTAGTTGATAGTAGATCTGAGTAATGAAAGGGTTTCTATTTCTATAGTTCCTTTATACGTAGGTGTTAACTCGTAGCAATAAATAAATCCTGATTTTGATAATTGTTTTTACTAGTATGGGATAATTCGTTTGTAGTAAAGGAGAATTGTTTAATTTCTTTTTTTATTTTTAGATTTTATCTTCTTTCTTGTCTGAACAAATTTCAGTTTAATCTTTTCGATTTTTCAATTAATTTTTTTTCCCATAGTAAGTTGTTTAGATATTTATTATTGGAAATTGTTTAATTATTATTTTAATAAAAAATATAATTAAGGGTACAGGGAACAAAGGGTGAATCACGAACAAATAAAATTAAATGAGGAGTAAACAAATTCCATAAAAATAATAAATAATGATAATAATAAAACTAAAAAATTTGATTAACTGAAAACATCAAAAATTCACAAAATCTTGCATGGCTTTCCGCTTATCTAAAACATTTGAGCATCCATCAATTTCCTTCTGCAAATTTTCAAATCGCTTCTCTAGCTCTTCTCGCTGTTTTGCTAACAATTTCATCTGTTTTTCATTTTCTATAGTGATGTTATTGTGTTCCAATTGTCGCTCTAATCTGTGTTTCCTATATTCCTTTAACTGCTCCTTGCATGTCAATGTGACTGATTGGCTAAGAGGATCAAGCTCCAATCTATTGACAAATTTTGAGGTTATCGAGCTTTGTGATGGCTCCTTGATATAGACATATTTCAATAATCATTCAATGAGACTGCTTACAATATTGTAAATCTGTAGAAATTTATTTATCAACGGTGAGCATGCGTTAGGATCAAATAAAACCGTCGAGAAGGTGAAAGAAATTGGCAGACCGGTTTTATTCTGTACAAATAATATAGAAATAAATGAACATGGATAATACCTTCAGTTTTGGCAATGCCGATTTTGTCAATTCCTTGTCTAAATATTATTTATATTGTGATGATTATAAATAATAATAATAATAATAATGATAATAATAATGATAATAATAATAATAATAATAATAATAAAAACAATAATAAATGATAATAATTAACAATAAATTAAATTTTATTTAAAACGAATGTTTAATTTTTATTTTTTAAAATTAAACTAATTTTAGATTTTGATACGAGTTGATTACGATGATTATTGATTAATTTGTTCAAATTTTCTTATTTTCAATTAATTAAAATAAAATAAAAATATAGCATATATAGTTGGCGTTTTTAAATTATTAAAACTTTTTCTTTTTCTTTGAGTATATAATAAATAATAATAATAATAATAAAAATTATAATAAAAAATAATTAATAATAAAAATAAAATAATAACTATTATAAATAATTATAATTATCAGAAGAATATTTAACTTTATTCATAAGTGCTTTTTTTCAAAATATATTATTTAAGAAAAAACGATTTTCTAATATATATGGAGAATTTTCCTAAATCACCATCACTTTAATTATTAGTATTATCATTATTAATAGAAGAAGATTTAACTTTATTCACAAGTCGTTTTTTAAAAATAAATTATTTAAACAAAAACAATTTTTCAATCTAATATATGTGGAGAATTTTCTTAAATATAAATAATATTCCAAGCAATGCAATTATTCAATTTCAAGTTACCACAAACATACGAATATATAAAAAATTTTAAAAACATCCTAAACCCCCTCCTTTTAAATTCTTTACGCCATTCTACATTTTTTGTTTTTATTTTTCCTGTTGTCATTTTGATTACGTAGCTCCAATAATGTCTTTTCTCAATTATTTTCCCAGGACCATTATATCTATTATCATCCTTTGTTGTTGCATCTTCTTTAATCCATACCTTATCACCAACAGCGAATTCGCGATTAGTTCGAGATTCGTTATTATAGGATATTTTCCTATCATTCTTTTCTATTTGCATCTTAATTATTTTTCTTTCTCTATTTTTCTTTTCAGTATACTCTTCCGTATTTGAATATTGGTTGTCGTTTGACTGCCATTCTTTATATATATTTTTCCATACACTACAGCTGCTGGACAAAATCGTATTGTATTTTGAATTGTTGAATTAAACAAAAGTTCCACTTCTGGTAGTAATTCTGCCAAGTTTATATAAATTTTATCTTTTAATGAAATTTGGACAACATCTGGGATTATTCTAAATTGTCTTACATTCATTCTATTAGCGAAATAATGTTTGAGGAAGTTCAAAAAACTTATCTGTTTCTTCTATAAATTTTTAAACATTATCACCAATTTCAAATGTTTCAGTTGGTTGAATAAATTACAGCATCGGCGTGGTCACCATATTCGAAGAACATCTAACTGTATTCATAAGTCGTGTTTTTCAAAATATACTATTTAAACAAAAACGATTATCTAATATATATGGATAATTTTCCTAAACATAAATGATATTCCGAGCAATGTAATTATTCAATTTCAACATACCAAAAATATACGAATGTATAATAATATTTTGAAATTCATTTTACAAATAAAATAAATAAAAAAATAAAAGTATAACAAATAATAATAAAATAATAATTAATAATAATAAATAAATAATAATAATAAAATAATAATAATAATAAATAATAATAATACCTAAATCAGTTTGCTTAACTTTACTATTGTAAAACTCCTTGACTATAATAATAATAATAATAAAAAAAAATAATAATAATAATAAATAATAATAAAATAATAAAAATTAATAATAAGAATAATAATCAATAAGAAATAAGAATAATAAATAAAAATAAATAATAAAAAAATAATAAAAAATAAGAATAATAATCAATAATAAAAATAAAAATAATTGTAATTATAAATAATAATAAAAAATAATAATAATAATCAATAATAAAAATAAAAATAATTGTAATTATAAATAATAATAAAAAATAAGAATAAAAGTTATTATTATAACTTTGTGTTTCATTATTGAAAATTTCTGACTGACGAGATTGCTGAGGAGAAGCGTTTCCAGAAGCCGAAAACATTTGCAACTGGTCATCATTAATTGTCCAATTGGTAAAAGAGTTTGGCAAGGGCTGGATGCCAGTTATCCACACATGACAAGTGTTGACCAATCGCTGCTTGAAATCTGGCCCGAACAGTCGCCTAGAGGATGGGAATGAATGATAGAATAACGCATATAAGGTCATGGCCAGCACGTCTGGATATGACTAAATCAATGAGATAATGTCAATACGATATTTCTGTATTTATCTATCAATTCTCACAACGAGAAATTTGTTTGCGATTTCATCTTCTACACTCATTACTAGCAATCCGAAATTGAGAGCGATTCGTTCAAAATATTTCCCTTTATCCTCGGCAATTATTTCATCCCCAACCTGGAAACTAAGAGAAAAGAACGTAAATACGTAACAATAAAATCAAAGCGACCCTAAATGCGTCCAAAAAAGTCCACCAAAACAGATCATGCAGGAGAGCAATAGAATATTCCGATGAAAATATCTTCCACCAGACTCGTCTAAATTGCTTCTGAAAGGAATTATAATTTCCCATTTCTAAATTCCTACCCCAAATTTCACGCGTTTTACAACAAGTCGCATTATGAATAACGGATCAACGCTACCAGGGAGCCTATTATGCTCCTCTTCATCAAATCCGACGTACGGATAGAAATCTACAGACTTCAAATTTAACGCCTCAATTGAATTTTTCATTTCCATCTAGCAATGAGAATAGCAGTGAATGTTATTTCAGTTCCTTTATGAATGTACTCACAGGTTTAGCATCCAGAATTTTATTGGTCACTTTAGTGGCTATCTCCTTCACATTCACATCTGAAATTTAAAGCTAACCAATGAACTTGTCAAAGTATTTAATATTTAGAGAATTTTCTTGCACCTTGAATAATAAATCAAAAACTAGCCCAGAGGTGGCCAAAATTTTCAGTGGGATTAAATTTTACCCCCCCTCCCTTTAAGTGTAGCATAATTTAATTATTAATTTTAATTACGATAATTGACGACACCCCCCCCCCCGAAAAAAAAAAATCATGACCTATTTAAGGGTCGCGACCCACACTTTAGACACCGCTGAACTAGCCTATAATAAATGACCGATAGAATAATCAGTGGCTCCTAGAAGCCCTACGAAAACCATGCATTGAAAAATCTCAGACTGAGTGCTCAATAGGGAATCAAAACCGCAAAATTATTGTTGATATACTTAATGAAAAAATACTATTTAAAAACAATATCTAAATTCTATATATTAGATTCTTGATAAATCAACATAAAATTTAATCTAAAAAATGTTTAAATTTCTTCAATTATTCTTATTTATTCTGTTTAATAAAATTTAAACAATATTTAAAATAATCATTTCAAGTTTATTAATAATTATTGTTTAAATAATATAATTATTAGACAGTAATTAGATACCGAAATGAAAACTAATTTAAATAAATCATTTAATATTAATTCTAAATGGAATTGAACTTGAATAAATCCAGTTTGATTAATTATTAATGATTTTCCTTTGACATTTTATTCCAACAAAGCATTTATTTGATAGAAAAGTAAAAATAATTACTTCATATAAATATAAACAAATAAATACAATAACATTAATATTAATAAAAGTAAATATTTTCAAAGCTTTACAAGTTTTATTACTTGAAATAATGAAACCAACCTAATTTTTTAAACATTTCATCAACTATTTCCTGATCTGTTTTTATTTTCTTATTTAATAATTTTGAGACATCCAAAATTGAATTAGCGTATCTCAGTAAATAGTCGTTGTGTTTTAACACGTCTAGATTCAATTTATCTAACTGATCAAAACCTATATCAAAATATTCATTTTGAATGAATAAAAATTTTATATTTCACTGATTATAATATTCTTTTGCAATTCAATTTCTATTTCTTCAACATTTTGAAATTCATTGAATTCTTCTTTTAAAGGTAAAATAGTTTCAGATGTAAGTTTACCAGGCCATTCATGCTACAGAGACAAGAAATAAAATCCAAAATATTAACTTAATATTTTACTATGTTCATATATTTAATGTATTCATCATAGTTCAATGGTAGATCTGAAAATAAATTGTTAGAATTATTAAAATCAGTCATTTTTTAATATTACTATGACAACAGTAGGTAAAACAAGAAGATATAAATGAAGGAACTATTAAGTATACTACTTTTTTAGAAAATTTTATTATTAAATTAAAAATATATGGTTTTTAAAATTCGAAGTTGAAGATGAAATAGTTAGAAAACTAATGATTTGATTATCCAAAGGATTTTAAACATCATCTTAAACTTACAATTTAAGAATGATAAATTATAATATAAAAATATAATTATAGACAAAATACTAACATAATATTCAAGGAAATAAATGATTCAATTAAATCATTAATTATTGTAACTATTCAACAGAATTATTTTAAAATATTAATTTTATTTATCTACTAAATCATATGTTAGTTAGATGGAATCTGTGGGGTTAGTGGGTTTCGTGACCTTAACCCCATGACATACAAAATATTTCAACGCCCGCCAATGGTTACCCGTTGCTAGGCAACGTTGAAACTGCAACCACTGGTCACAGGACCTCCAAAGGTGAGTTCCGATATCAGAACTGCAAAGGTTTAGTCCTATGTCGGGTTCAGCGTACTGCCGTTAGAAGGCTTATGTCCGTCTTGTCTTTCAAATCCCTTAATTATTCCTTTTCTTATTTTACTAGTGCATATTAGTCGTTATAAATAAACAAATTAATAAAAAACACAATTTTATTTTATTCGGATTTCAATTCGTAAATTATCTCGTTTAGAGTTCAGTTCGATAACATTTGTTTTTCGCCTTGGGCCCGTCGTCGTAAGCGTTCAGTACGACCTGGCCTAGTATGCGGATGGGAACGCTTATTGAAAGGTTTCGATTTTTCTTGATCGTGGTAAGCCAGCTGTGGCGGTGCGAAGACTAATGGGTATGTCACGGCACTAACCTCCTGACACGCTGACAAGGCGACTTCCAACCCTTTGATCTGAGTTCTTTGGGCTTGATTCAATGACTTCTCGTCTTTCCAACCTTGCTGGGCCACAGTAAGGCGTTGATACACACTCTTCATCTTTTCCGGTTCCGTCCATGTAGCTTTTATTCTTTGGATTTCGCGGCTTTGTTGGAGAAGTTGGCGATGGAGGTGCGCTTTCTCGCATCTGAGCTCTTTCAATTCACATAAAGATTGATTTTACGATTTCTTGTTAATCAATTATTGATTATTATCTGCATGATTGGATCATTTCAATCGATACCCTTGAACAGTTAGATTAGTTCAAATAAAATGTATCGATAACAATTTCCTGATTTATCGAATGTTTTTGTGATGTTACTCTCTCTTCGTGATACTCTCTCTTGTGATGACTACTCTACCTTCATTACATTCACATAGAATCTATGTTCTAGGAACTAGAACATCATGCTATTTGATCAGACGATTCAATATTTCCAAAATCGTGTCTTTTGATATAATATTTATACGGATTTCGATAGGGCCTTTGAGCAGTTCACCACAAGGTTTATTCAGGGAATTAGTCACGTTAGTTGTATCATATATACAATGTATATATAGTATAACTGACCAGACTATATTGTTGGGCAAAAACTGATTTTGCTTAACCAGCACGATAACGCCTGTGTGTTCTTGAGCGGAAAATTTAAAATTTAGAAAAAATGGAGAATTAAAAGAAAAATAAAATAAATAAAAAATTATAAAAATTAAGATAAAAATTAGTTGTAGTATCTTAACCATATTTGTCTAGAAATTTATTCAATTCACCAAATGTCATTTTTAAAGAAATAAAGAATTAAACTTGGTTATTTTCAGAATTGTCAATTTGTTCATTTTCTAGAATGGTAGTTGGTGAAATCTTAACTTGCTCATTTTCTTCATTTGAACTTGATTCATCTTGATTATTATTAATTTCTATTTTTATTTTTATTATGGTGCTATTTTTATTTCTTTCAACTTTCATTTTTAAATTTAAAATTTAGAAAAATTTAGGAAATTACGCTTGACCGAGATGCAAGCAAAATGAAATATTTTCACTATTAAAATTTATTAAATTACCATCTTGATCAACAATTTTAAAACTTATAGTTGAAATAATTTTTGATGTCAATGGAAAATATATTGGAACAAACATTCTTTCTATAATTCTATATCCATGAGAAACAAGTCCATATGGAAACCTTTAAATACAATTTTTTCTTTTTCCATTATAATATGTTCCTTGAATTAAATAGCATATTAAATTTTTAGATGTTATATTTGAAATGTTTACAATCTTTTCACCAATAAATAATTCATCAGTTGTATTATTTTCATAAATTTGTTTTGTTAGTCCTAAAAAAATACCAAATTTTTTATTCAGAAATGAAACGCTATGCCCTTTTTTAACCCACATTTCTATGTGAGCTCTTGCTATATTTAATGAAAAAGTAACAATATTTTCTTCACGATATCTCTTTTTAATCAATGTAACTATCAATTCAAATAAAACACCTAATTCATATGCTCCAGGTGGAAATGTTATCACACCATATCCACCAGCAACACCAACAGTATTTGGTTTTTTAATTCCAAATTCATTATTTTTCTCTGTAATTTTAAAAATTGTAATAAATGTTGTAAACCATAATAATCCAATTTCATAATTATAATTTTCATTTAACCCTTTCTAAGGCAAAGTAAACTAAAAGTGATGTAAAACTCAAAGTTTATTGATAACAATTATATAGTTACAAATGATTTATGGTTTCAAATACTATACATTTGTTTTCTTGTAGCTCAATATATGTCATTAGTTGTACCAAAAGTAAAAATGATTACCGACAGTGGTACGCTTAGATATTTTTATTAGTTTAAAATGGTGTACAGTATATTGCCACAACCTTAGAAAGGATTAATTCTAAAGGTGTTTGAAAATCAGCATAAAATTCTGATTCTTTAGAATCAAAAACTAATTGTGTTGAATATTTTGTTGACAAAAGATTAACCATTTTTTCTAAACTTTGTTCCATTTTAAAAATAAAAAATTTCAAGTTTTTTAAATTCTAAAATATTTGAAAATATTTACTCGGAGACCTCCACGAAGGGTCAGCCGGAGGCTTTCGGTCGACGATTTCTGGAGCAATCAACTATTTACTTGGAACAATTACAAAGCCTGAGCCTTCTTTTGGTATTTCTTTTATTTCGGGTTCTTCTACTTCATAAGGTATACCTAATAAATCCGTTATTGCATAATAGTCGGAGTTCCAGGAACTAAACTTATATGTTTTGGTAATGCATTATATTCTTCGGGAGTTCATACATCATCCGGACCATATTCAATTGAAAAATATTGTGGTACTTTTGCTTTTTCTATTTCCACTTTTGGTTTTTCCATTGGTTTAATTTCTATTTTTGGTTTTTCAATTTCTACTTTTAGTTTTTCTATTGGTGACTCGAAGCCTTCATCATCACTCAATATAAAATTAAAATGTTTTTTCAATTTATTCATAACTATTTTAAACATGATAATTTATTTATTTTATATATTTTTATATTTTATATTTTTTTATAATATATTTGTCATCTTTCCACTACCTATTTCAATACTTGATTCTTTTCAACTAGAATACAACAATACAACATTTTACTCTAAATCAATCATCTTTTTCCATTTCTATTGTTACATTTACTCCATTAAGTGCTAATTTATCATCTTGGTCACTAACATCAACACAAAATATGGTATATAAATTCATAAAATCTATTAAATTTAATTGTGGTTCAACTGAAAATTCGTTACACATTGAAGTATAACTTTCATACAACATCATGTTATCATTTTTTGCTTTATCAAACGTTATTGGTTTAATCAGATAATAACTTTCATTTAATTGTACACTTAGGGATTTTAATTGTTTATTATCATCAATTGCTTGTATAAATTTTGAATTATTTGTTGTATAATTAATTGTTGAATCTTTTACTCCAATTAAAATATATCGTGGACGAGTATTTAATATTAATAGTTTCCATGAAAATGTACTTCCCCCTAAAATATCTGTTGAATTTGTTGTTCTTTGAAGATAATTGGCAGGTATTGGTTTGTCAACTTTATTTATTCTTTCCAAAAGTTGTACTTCCGATTGAGGATTACATATTATTGTTGGAACCATAACATAAATTTTTCAAATTTTATTTTTGGTTTAGATTCTGGATTTAAAACTTTCCCATAAAAACATTTCTGATACATTTCATTTCTTTCCATGCTTAATTCAAATGACAATAAATAAATTATTCTATAATATTATTGAAAGAATCCAAATATATTTTTTAAAGGATATTTTCCTACTATTACTTTCTTTGAATACACATCTTTTCTAATTTTGTATCCTTTATTTGTTTCATCTCCAGTACCAGAATCAAGAATCCATCCACATATTTGACCACTTTTACTATAAAAATTATCATCAGTCATGGTGAATTGTAATAATGAACTCATTTCACTATGAAATCTTATTTCTTCAACTTTTGTTGATCCTAAAGTTATCGAAATTTGATTAAATAAATTTGGAAACCAATTATGTTCTAAAGTTACATTATCTCTTGCATCAATACCACTAATTGAAATTTTATAATATAGAAATGAATTACAAATATCAAGTGGATTTGTTGATTGTTGGATTTGAAATAATAAAGTTCCAGATGCATTTAATGCTTTAGCAGATGATGTTAATGGTAAAACTTGTAAAAAATCTTTCTTTTTTATTAAATGATTAAATTTAATATTTTTATCTAGATTGAAAATTGACATTCTATTTTATTATCTAAAATTTGAAATTTATAATTTATTAGAATATTTAAGAAATTTTCTTTTGTCAATTAATTTTTTTTCCAACAATCTTGACAAAATTGCGTTTATATGATTTTCACAATTGTTGTTTCCTACTTTTCTTGCTGCTAAATTTTTTCTTAGTTCATAAAATAATTTACAAGGATTATCAGATAAAAAAAAATTCATTTGGTGCTTTTATAAAACCTTCACCAGCTTTTATAGAACCTTCAACACTTTTTTTCTTCAACGCACTTTGTTTTTCCTTGTATTCTGGTAAACTATTTTTTAGTGATTGTATTTTTTTATAATAATTATTTAATGAAATAGACTTGATATCTTTTGTTAATTTTAAATATGTTTCGATATCATTCATTGGAACTTTTAGTTTCCCTTCAGAATTAAATGCATTTCCTTCAAATGTTTTTTTCAATCCATCAGTAAAAATTTTTTTCTCATTACTATTTGATGTTATGTATATGTTATTTTCTTCTTTGGTTAATGAAAATTTTTTATTATTAATAAAGAATATGGTTGCTTCTTTTTCAGAAACATTTGCAGCAATAATATGTGGTGTTGCCTTTTAAAACAGCATGATTTATATTTAAGGCTAGTTTTATTGGTTCAATTTCTTTTGTGTCTTCTTTAATTTGTATTGATTGATCTTTGGTTTCCGTATCCAAAGGCCTCTGGCCGACTTCGTCTAGGAAAAGTTTTTCATCCGAAACTTGAAAAAGTTCATCCCATGTCAATTCTTTTCTAGGTTCTTTAAAAATATTTATTTGGCCAGGTTTATTTTGATTTGTAACTAATTCATTTTTTGTTTCTTTCATGACATCGATTATTGGTTTTTCAATTTTTGCAACCATAAAATTAAAATTTTGATCATAAAGGTTTTTTGATATTAAATTATCATTCCAAATATTTCTTTGAATAGTTAATAATTTACAATCTTGAATATATTTATCAAGATTAAAATTGTTTACATTTCTGCTCATTTTTTATTCAAGAAAATTCAGTAATCTTGAGATTAAAAAATTCTCAAAGAAACTATTTTCTCCCATACTTGTTTTTTTCCTTGTCTAGTTTATGTTGGGCCAGAACGTAAACGGCCTTGAAAAATGTTTAAATGGATCAGAAACACACACGCAGATACAACACGCAATTTAAAATAAACCTGAAAAACACCAATTAAACCATATAAAATCTGAGAAATAAAAGAATTAAATATAAAATAATAAACATAAAAATAAATTAAAATATTAACAAAATGCACCAAGATCCGCACGATACCTACACAAATACAACAAGAAAACACGACAAATTCGACGAAACTAGAAAAATCAATTAAAGTTCATTAAAGTAGAATTTAAATCGAAAAATTTGAATTAGCAATAATTCAATAAAAATTCTAAATAAAAAAAAATTATAAAAATAAATCGAAAAATAATAAAAATAAATAATAGAATTTGCTAGAAAAGAACAAGGTCGAATTTTGTTTTACTGCATCAAATTTCACACGTCATACAAATAGGTATATATACTGATCCATTTTCACATTAAATTAAACCGTTTTTCGAAACAAACCATAAAACCATTTTTGAAAACTAACCATTTTTGAAATTGTTAGAACTGTTTTAAAAACCATATTTTCAAATCTTAAAGTTATTTTCAGACGAATTTGGAAACCTTTTTTAGGTAAGAAGCATTTTGGTTGGAACCCTCTTTCCACATCACGTCCTTGCATCTCAATGGAGCTCTGCTCGGCGTTGGCGTGGGAAGAGAGGTATTTATGTCATTTTGTATATTGATTTGATGTTTTATGGAATGGTTGAATGGGTAAATTTATTTGTTTTATAATTAATAAATTTTATTAATATGTATAACTTAATTTACATGTCTTTATAAGTTATAAATTTTAAATGTCGAAATTTTTCCGGCCCACAGCCGACACATCACGCAAGTTAGTAAAATCAACATAGTGCAAATGCATGTAAGTGCGTGGAAAATCGCCAATGATATGCACCCGTGAAGACTCAGCGTGCGCAACGCAGCGGTCGTAACGTCAATATTTATCCCTATAGCTGAAGCGAGAAATAAGGAAGAAGTCTCTGGCTGCTTCCTCGTTTCTCAATTCTGTAAAATCGACCTAAAATTATCTTACAAACGGCTTAAAATCATCACACCGAGTAGTAGGCGCTTAAGATCTATTAAAGGGGAAAGGTACGGGGATAAATCAATTGAAATCGTTGGTATAAATAAATTAAATTGATGTTTAGAAATGAATTAATTAGTAGTATATTAAATCAACTTATGTCACTTAAAAACCAAAATATGGATATCATAAGTAGTTCCGTGAGCCCCTTACATTGAATTTATTCATCAAGTTAAAGATATTTTCATTAAAAATAAATATTCCCTTAATTAATGTGGATTTAAATAAAATAATTATTGAAAATTTAAGCGACTCACGGTTCAAACTAAACTATCTCCTTGATTCAGAATTAATTATTGTGTAAAGTGAAAGGTACCGTAATGAATTAGGTTAAGATCATTGATATAAATAAATTAGAAGTAAATTGATATCGGTATGCTAAAATGATCCAAATAGTAACATCTCGTAAAAAGAAATTATTGATTCAATTAAATTAGTTAACGATTCCGGCGTAAACATAAGCATTGCCTTAGGAAAAAATTAAGTGAATTGACTGATAAAATTAGAGTAATGTGAACCAAATAACCCGATAGATCGTCAAGTAAAAGCAAACATAGTTTTATTTGAAAATAATACAATAATTTACGAAAATGCAGTAGACAATCACTTAAAATACTTTATTCGAGGAATTGTAACTAATATAGATCGCTAATAACTACAAGTTAAAATATAGAAAAATCACTGATTTAGCCAACAAAGTCTCCGGTAATTAAAAATAAGTTCATGGAGCAAAATCGAACCAGCAAAATAGATTGATAAATTCCGAGATTAATTTAAGGTAATTCGTCCCTCAAAGTAAAAATAACTCGTTGTTTCAGACCACAGCACTAGTAAATTGAACCCAATACGACTCCTCGCTCGAAGGTAGTGTAATGGATAACGATAATCAAACGATCCTCGAGTTGAAAATTTCCTTTTAGATGATTCATTCGAATCTGAAATACGGTAATTGCAGGGTGAAAATGGGTAAAATATAACTGGAAAACTCTAAGATAAAGATGAGCAAATCTGTAACCAAAAATTTAAGGATAGTTTATTGACAAAAATTTACTGTTAAGGAGTTACTCAACCTTGCAGCATTATTAAATCCAACCGACATTGATAGGAATAGCTTGAATCGCGATGAGAAAGAACCAAATCACTTTTACGATAATATTTGTTTAAACCTAACGGCTAAAATGTGTAAATGAATCAAATAAAAGTATACCGAAATTAGTTTACCTTCCATAACATGAAAACCCGAAAGATTGATAATATCAGAGTGATAATTGTTAAGCATCAGTAAAATCCAATGGCGCTAATAGATGTATATATCATTAAAGTTAAAATTCCGATAGAATGAAGTAATGATACATTCCAAAAGATTAGAACATAAATTGAGTAATTACAACCAAAATTCCAATTCGTCCAAATGATTAAAGACGCAGTGATCTAATAATATATCTAATCGACCAAACAGCGAAAATACGCCGGATATTAAATTGTAACGGAAATCGCACCCATCTACGCAAAACATCCTTGAACGATACTAGTAAGATAACATCCGGACTAGTTTCCGCTAAATCTAAAATCATCTATCACACTTCCATCTAACCGGACATCCGGTCAATCATTACTAACAACACGCAACATTAATCGACGGAAATTACGTGCGAACGCCAAAACACGTCGATGTCTCAGCGATGCGACATCCGTTATCGCCTAAACGATCACCAAATCATAGAATGGTTAGATGAAATTAACTCCAACATCAATTTTAAAGAACCAATAAACGTTTACTATAATATATGACGACAAAAATTTACCTGATCGAACGACAAGTAATACTATAGAGGATCCGAAAATAGGAAAACAAATGAAATAGATAATAATGAATACAGTTGCGTAACCCTTAAAATCACAACTTGCGTACAATTGTATTTTCATTTATGTGGTCGCTATATCCACTCGACGACCCCTTAACAATGCCCGGCCTAATTAGATAAAACAAGTTGAGTAATAGACTTACCACCCGTGTATAATTAATGTCACTAGTCGAAGCCACCCGTTCCGAAAGAATCTCGATCGAATAACATTTATTAGAACCCGATGAGAATAAATTGGAGGACCCTTCAATAGTGATATAGGTACCGTCTATTTGCTAACCACTTAACATGATAAATTAAGCAGAGCTAATAATGCCAACGTTTTAGATATGTCGTCCGAGCGAAGTATCAGACAGAGTACCGGCACACAGGGACAATCAATAGTTCAATCGACTACGAGAACACCCGACTCGATTCATCAACAATGGCCGTACCCGACGGCCTGGAAGATATTAGATGTAGAAAAGGAACCTTGCGATATCCCAGAAAGACAATACCCAGCGGCAGAAACATACACAAATGCACAGAACCTCCTCACCCAGTGGGAAAGGGTGCAGGAGCAAGTAGATTTGCAGGTGGTTAAGGCGAGGATGTACCTTGCAAACGTGGTAGAAGACATCCTCGCCGGGCGGATTGCAGCCACCTATTCACCTCGCCCAGTCCGAGATACCCGAAGGCCCTACACAGTGGAGGCTCTCAGACGAAGCCTGAAGCGGTACTGTCCCGATGAATGACTTAATAATGATAGTTTTATGTAGTGATTAATCCAAAATATTAGCAATTTATGTGTTCTTTTCTTGGTATAACTGGAATGATTTGCGTTTTTGTTTAAATGAGATAAATGATTCTTTAACTTGAGCAGTAACAAATAAAAATGATCTATTTAATTACAGTAATGTCGTCCTTACGAATCTTGCAAACAGAATTGGATCGCGCGAGACAAGCAAACACGGAATTGCTCGCCCAGATCATCCAATTAACGCGGGAGATGCAACATATAAAAGCTACATGGACGGATCCTGGAAAAACGAAGGCGATCTACCATCGACTCACAGCGGCTCAGAAAGGCTGGGAGGAAGAGCGGCAGCTAAATCAGAGTCTGCGCACGCAGATTCGGGGACTCGAAGTCGCCCTAGCGGTATGCCGAGAAGGTGAAGCGGTAACTTACCCGCTCATCTTCGCCCCAACCCAACTGCCACAGACGACCACCAAGCCAGCAGAACAATCCATCACTACAACCAACAACCGTCGACCGGGACGTAAGGAACGCGCCCGACGTCGTGCAACACAACTCCAGAATCTCAAGCAGTAAACGATAATGTGTTTGAGTTGAATAGAATGGTTATAAACTTAGTTGAATCATTGTTTTAATATAACCGTACGCTAACATCGCCAATTCGTTCCATAGTCCAATAAGAACCTAATCCTGAATAGCTATGAGGGACCGAGCAAAGCGAGCATAGGTCTTCTATCGACAGCTCGTGAACCCGAGGATTGTCCGAGCAATTACAGTACTAGCCAATGGTACTCAATTTTTGCGGGCAATCCACCACTTGAACGCATTACCAACGTTGCTTAGCAACGGGTGCCAAGTGGCGATCAGCATCGTTTTGTATGGCGTTACCAGGGCCACCAGAAAGTCAAGCAAGATTCGAAACCCTGTAACCCACCATACAAATTTGGGGGCTCAGCCGGGATTGAATGATTATTTTTGCGAAAAACCAAAAGTGTAAAGATCGAGGAGAAAAATTAAAACAGCAATAAAAAACGATCAACCTGACTACGAGATACAAATTTGGGGGCTCATAAAGGATTGTTTTACAAAGAACCCAAGGAAATATAAGCAAATGTTTAAAGTTTAAACAGAGATGTTGAGACGATATGTTGCAAACCCCAGAGAGATGAGAACGCCATGAAACAAAAACCCAGAGAACCACTGTTGAAAAACGAGCAACACGACTACAAATTGAGACGCCAAGACACTCAACATCCATCAATACTTGACGACATGACACCCTTGTAAGACACCAACAACAATGACAAGACGCAAAAGTAATTAAAAGGGCAAAATGCGGGATAAAATGAAATGGGGTAAGTAAGGGGAGTAATGATAAACAAGAGAAAGCAACGGAACCAAATAGAGGAAGCCAACGGCAATAGAATAAAGCACAACAGGTAATGAGTAAATAGTAGTAGATAAAATGAACCAAAATATATTAAAGAGGTGAATGAATTTAGTTAATTAGTATTTAGATAAATTTAAAGGGTAATTTGATAATTTTAGATGGAACCAACAAAAATTATAGAAAAACTAAAGGGGATTCTAAACATCGAAAATGACAATCTTGAGGAACTAATTAATAAACAAAAGTTAATTAAACGAGCTAAAGAGGATATATCAACGATTTCAAACCTGTACTCCGATGAACATTGCATATTAATAAAATTGATCGATATTGATAAAGACGTAACAACTGAAAGAATATATGAAATTCTATCTATGAGATTAGAGATAACCAAATTTGGGAAAAGCTGGAACAAGTTAATGGAAAAAGTCAAAAACATTGAGGACGAGATTGCAACAACAATGAAGGAGCAGACTAAGGCTTATTCGGAATGTTATGCGTGCAAAACAGAGGAAGCACGAGTAATGGTGATACCTTGCGGACACCTGAGTTATTGTCATGGATGCGCACAAGAGTCGCACTGTATGTTATGCCAGCGAAAGATAAAGGAAAGACTAACGGTTTACTTTCCATGAATTATTATGATGAAATGAAATAAATGTGTATTATGCATTACTTGAATTATTATTAGATGATAAGACGAATATAAAAGAAATATGCAATGTTTATAAATAATAAAACCACCTGACAATGATAAACAAGGGTAATAGACCAAAAACATAAAAGCCGAATTAGGGAAATAATCAAAACACATGCACAGAGACACAAAATATTGGACGGAAAAATTTCAACAACCGAGTTTCCCTAGTGTATAATTCTTTTTGTTTTATTGATATTATATTTATTGATATTATATTGAGATAGGACGAGGAAAAATGGTTGAACCTGAGCTATCTAATGATAGTACGCTCACCAACGGAAACCCTGACAACCCTACTGAGAAAGGAAACTGGTAGGCCAAGTCGCGTGTATGTCAGCAAGTAATCGGCGAGAGATTGATCACCTCTTTGGGAGCTTGTTGATGCGATTTTACCACAAATTTTGAAGGGGGAGTAAGAGGATAACCGAGGGTGAAGATAAGAGTGCGCACGGAACAGAATTAAAGTTAGATTAAAAGGTACCTAGAGATGACTTCTTTTTTCCTAGCTGTGGTGAGGCAACGGAGGAAGCTACGGACTGTTCTGCTCAGGTTGTATCAGCCAAGGGGACTGATGACGCTGAGCCGTTCCGATACAAAAACCGCCGGCACACACCGAGTAATCGACGATTTCTTTTTTTCCTGGGGAGGAACTCGATCAAACAACCGGTCCCACACCGAGTATCGGCGGCAAACGTAGGTGAGATGTGAACTAACCGGTAAATTGGTTCATTACTCAAAATGTCCTACTAAAGCCCGATGAAGCCGGCTGAACGGAGCCGAGAAATCTGAATGGAAGGAGCGGGCAGAGATTTGATAGTTGGATTTTCGCTCCCACTTTTGAATCGGCTTCCTTTTCTTTTCAGCTATTCGGGAAATCAAGTAAACGCTTTTTGGAATTTGTTACGTCTAGGCATTTCCATACTTTTATATTCTTCGAGGGTACACAACCCGGATCCCACACCGGAGTACGAGGAATGTTTTTTTATTTCCACGAGGAGTTGTACTAATAACCCGGATTCCCACACCGAGTTAACCAAATTCCGAATGGGGTGAGTAAAGCGTAACGCGGAAAAATGCGCGGCCAAAAGACCGCCATGGCTTGAGAGTCAGTGTGGGCCTCAAACATTACCCAAAGTCACTGTTGAGCTCAAGTCCGATGAACAATAAATAGAGGGCCGGATGATCATATCAGATATAGAGGCAATAGAGGCCGATGATTATGATCAGATACTAGAGGCAATAGAGGGCCGGATGATTATTGATCAGATACTAGAGGCCAATAGAGGCCGGATGATCATGATCAGATACTGAGGAATAGAGGGGCCGGGATGATTATGATCAGTACTAGAGGCCAAGAGTGGTCAGATAAGATATGATATGAGTAAAGATGAATATTGATTACGAATAGATATAAGGTCACAATGACCAGTAAAAGAGTTAAAGCCGAAGGCAAAGAGCAACGGAAATCATAGAGGCATAGAGCGCAGCGATGAGGATTAAGTAAATGAATTTTTTGGGGGACATAGAAACAATTAATGGAATGAATGAAGTATGGTATTGATGAGTTTATTGATTGATATTTTGAATATAGATAATTGATTACGGACTATATTAGGATAACTGATAAGACTATATAATAATTTGATACGAGATTAATGATAATTATTACGAGGTATAGATAATTAAAAATGACTTAAAAATGAGGGGGGTGAGTCAGATAAAGAAGACCACCACGATAAATGCGAACAGGGGATGGATAACATATATAGTATGGTAAACGGAGGAGAAATTAGTAGAGAGTATAGAATTGGAGTGTTATTTTATTTTTTAGAATCGATAGTCAAGCAAAGCAATCCAAGCAAAGTGCAAAGCAAAGCAAAGGGAGAAAATATTCAGACAAACGGACAAAACAAGTGATAACAAAGGAATTTGAATAACGAGCAGAAAAGATTTTGGAATAAACGTCAGAGTAGTTACAAGCAGATAACAACCAGAAGTTTCAAAGCAACCAGCAAGAGAAGAGAAACCAGTCAAGCAGACGATATAACCGTAAAACATGATAGCATCAGCACCCACAGAGAAGCAAAAGCCAAGAGAAGATAGAGAAAAAAAGTTTATTAAAAGCGTGAAGAAAGAAAAAGGTTCGCAACAGTAGAAGTGTTATGACTTAAAGTATCAACTGAACCGGAACCGGCACAATAGCGGATTGGACCGATTTTGATTTAATAGCAGCGAGAGAAGAATTACGTAATATCGAAACATGTTGCAACGATAGGAATCAGTAAACGAGAAGATCTGGACACATCCAAACATGACGACTTCAATAAAACTTTCAATTCCGGATGCAATACAATGTTGATAACAATAATGTTGTGATTAGGAGAATCAGAGAAAAGTTTAGAGGAGAACCGTTTGACGGTTAGTCTTCAACAAATTGGATACATTTATAAAAGGATTCGAAGTGTATAAAAATATCTGATCAACTGGACAGATCAAAAAGTAAAAAGAGCGACTACCCTTGTATCTGAAAGGGAGCGCACAGATGTATTGTAGAGAAGCGAGAGATGTTAACAAAATTGACAACATGGACAGAAATTAAAGAGTTCTTAATAAAGTATTCGGAAGAGAAAGGGAATAGGAAAGATATTGGACTTCTACACCGAAAACAAGACGAGATGAATCAAATGCAGTTGTACGCATGCGAATTAAAGAAATTGTGTAAATAGCTTCGGAGAAGATATTTGCCCGAAGAAAAATGGTAGACGTCCTTCATAAGAGGGAAATCAAAGGGAAGACATACGAGCCAACCTTGGATGTTTGGACCAGGAAACATTAGATAAAGCAGTTAGCAATCCGACAGATTGTGAACCATTCTAGGACTGGGATATCAAGTGCAGTCTTGGCCACGGAACCAAACAAACATCAACATTCGATGCTAACAATCAAACAACAACACCAATCCAGCTATGAATTCAATTCATCCAAGAGGCACAGCAGGATGTTTCAAGCCACAAACAACGAGAAACCCGGAGGATAGAGGTAATAACCAAGGTAAGTTATAATAATAATTTCAGGAACAATCTAAACACAAATGAAAAATGCTCCCATCCAAAGAATAGGACATCGGTCAGAGAATTGTTCCGAAATTACAATGTCAAATTGTGGTAGACGAGGGCATACTGAGAAATATGTAGACTACCTAATAACAAAGCATGTTACAATTGTGGGGACAACAAGGACACCTCGCAGGCAATGTAACATAAGAAGAGAACCAAACAGTCAAGATTAAACAAAACTCTATGGGAAATCCACAAATTAAGTGATGCAAGAGGATAGACATGCTACGAGAAAACCTTACCAACGGAATGCCCATGAATTAAAGGTGATGCAACCAAAATGCCCACCAATTTTACAACAACAACGAATCAATGTAATGCAGAAGCAATGAGGAGATTTCCAGAGCTGAGGACTAGGAGAATATCAAGAGCAACAAACAAGCGGCGGAATGGCAGAGACTACAAACAGAAGAAGCTCAGGAAATCCAGCAAAGATGTGAAATCGAATAACAAAACCCCGGAAAAAGAAAATAATATGATGAGAATGGGAAATTCCAGATGAAAATCACACTGCGGAGCAGTATGTGTTGAGAACGAAGGGGGGAGGAAATATGATAACTGTAACGAGAAATAGTTATTAATACGATGGAGAAAATAGAGGCCATCAAAGAATTTACCAGAGAGAAAAACAAAGAGTCGACAGTTAAAGAAACGATAATGGAGAAACCGAATGAAATGGAAACTAAAGAGATTAAAGGAGCAAATGATGATAACGGAGGATCAAAACAAGGAAACATTAGTGTAACGAGAAGATTGAACTTCGAAAGAAATTATGACACAAAAGACAGAGAGTCCACTCGAGAAATAAAGCAGAGGGAAGCTTTAGAAAAGAGGAGGAGCGTTAAAAGAGAAAGAAGCAATGCTGAAACAGAGAAGCGGAACTAAGAAAGAAGCTTTAATTTAAAAATAGATGGAGCGTTAAAACATTTAAACAAGAACAAGCACTAGACCAAAAAATAGAAGTGCTGGCAAAGAAAAGTGCTATCTCAAGAAATGGAGGAGCCAAAATCAGAACTACAAACAAGTATGAGCAAGAAGCATCAACGTCACAAGGGAAAAGAAAGATATTCAAACCGATTAATAACAAAAAATCGAATCCAGAGGAACTGCACAAAAAATGAGAAACAAGAATTCAGAAAAAGAAAGCCACGTGGAGTGAAGCTCAAATTGGAGAACAGAATAAAAGAAATATTGGTTCAAACAAAAGGGTCCAACAAGATAATGAAAGAGGAGGACAACTTAATATTAATATTGCTGAGACAAATACCAGGACGATTCAAACAGCGAAGATGAAAAGTGAAATAAGCGTCTGGGCGGAGAAAAATTATTCAATCATGCGAGGAAAATAAACCATAAAGATGAATCAAAATCCGAATTAGAGAATGGAAACGAACGTGCCAAGAGAAGATGAACCGAGGATTTAAAAGAAATTAACGAGATTTGTAGAAGAGTAGATCGAACCAAAAGTTCCTAACCTCAGAGATACAACCGCATACAGCAGAATAATGAATTAATTAGCGAAGAGGATATCAACAAGATAACCGTACCCAATTTAACCGGATCATGGAAAGACATGAAAAAAAGTACCAAGAGAATTTGAAAGAATATGATAGGAAGGCTATCCAGGTAATATTGATTTCCAGAAATAAAACAGACGATAATAAGCCACAAGAGGCGAAGCACAGAACGAGTTTGTATGATTGGTAGTGGAAAAAGGCTAGGACCAGCTACAAATAAACCTTATTTATCAAGGAAGAAAATAAAGCAGATATACACCTAGCGGATGCTTAATTTGGCCAAAAGGAATAATGTGCGTAAACTTAAAAAAATTGAACGAGGAAACGACAGCGGAAATATGGCGAAAAATCCAAATACTATATACCAAAGAACTAAAACCTGGATTAGAAAAAGAGAGACAAAAAGATAATGAGGCAAAACCAGGATTAAAATGAAGAACAAGCAATAGACCAGGCTAGAAAATATATTAATCGTTATCGTTAACCTACGACGAATCCAATGGAAAATGTTCGTAGAAGCTGTACGAGATACAGATATTATGAGATTCGATAACGGAGAGAACAGATGAATTGATAGCCAAAATACGGAGAACATCAAGAGAGCATATGAGGGGAGATTGAACCAATTAAGATAAGAATAAAGCTACCAAATGATGAAATAAAAGAAATTATTGGTACGATCCGATTGTCAAATGCACGAATTATACCGACGGTTTAAACCGGAAATTATCCAACCAATAAAGAAAGTAGTGACGATGCATGGTAGAAGCGTGGCAATAATGTATTCACAAACGACAAATAAGTCGCGCGAGAACGAACGCCCGATATACGAATTAGGTATATGGGGAAGAACGGGACAACCATTAAATCATAGCCATGGATGAACCAGAGAGAAAAAAATACAACAAAAAGGAAACAACAGATCCAGAATTTCAAGAGGAAATGGAAAGAAAGTGGACCAAGATACTAACCATCTACCAGTTATGAGAAGTGCGAGTTGAGCACAAAATACAACGATAGCCGACTCCGAGGATGCCGATCAAACACCATGGAAAAAGGTGTTATGATGAAAAAGACCAAAGGAGTGGGAAATGGAAAAAATGGAGAGAACCGAAACCCGAAATGGAGAAAATTATATACCAGGAGAAAGCGCTCAGAGATTTGCAGCTTAATTGGAAACACTTGGAAACTATATGAAGATAAGCCATATGAAAAATTACCATAGAAATGAATAACGAAATGGAATGGCACCAAAGAAGACGAGGAAAATTAAACGATAAAGCTCGACTAGCCCTACACATGGAAGATAGGTGGATGGGCTAAAAAGTAAAATCGGTGAAGAAGAGAAAATCATCGGTTATTACAAGTCATCAATTCTATACAGAGATCGGAGGATACCGGAATGAAATTGAGAGTGTACCCAAACGGAGATGGGTAGGAAAAGGAAAATATCTATCAGTTGTTATTTTCTTTAGCAAGAGGCAGATATGACGGCAAGTTAAAGTGGCCATTTAATCGAAAGTCACGATTTCAATCGCTAAACCCGGAAAATGGGAAAGAGCGACACAGCGAAAAAATTGGAGTAGACCCAAGATCAATGATAAATCAGAAGCAAAATCACTGAAAATGTTGGCAAGGGAGTACCACAATTTCTATGAAAAATACGTCGTAACACCCCATTTGTAAAAGATGATACTATAATCAGATCGAAGAAGAAACAGAAGAAGAAATGAAATTGCGAATCCAACAAGAACAAGCGAGACCGGGGAATCGTGTACTCGAGAAACGAATACCAGGAACAAAATTACTTGCCCACAGATATAGGACGATCCTGTGGAGGAAGGACTAACACGATTAACGGAAACGCAAAAATGCAGAGAATTAGCAGCAATATTGAGAACTGGAGCAAAGAATCAAAGGACGAACGGGTTAACAGATTTGGCAAATGATAATCGATTCTTGTAAGCAGAGTGGAGAATCTCGGAAATATGTTTAAAGGAATAGAGGAATACCCGGGAGAATGTTATGCGGTGGTCACCCAGAGCAATTCGAGAAATTATCCGAAAATGGAACTACCGATATGGGCAGCCGAAACGATAGAGAGTATGTTTAAAATTATTGATGCAGATTTCGACCAATCGAAAGAGAATTTTATATCACTGCCAAATGGAGGTGAAGTTGAAAAGGAAATACCGTATGAACCGCATTTCATATACAAGACGATCATGACGACGATCTCGTAATCGGAGTTACGGCAATGCATTGGGATTAATAATGTATTACAGTAGCAAAGATCGGGGTAGAGAACTCAATTAAAGAGAATCAGAACGAAAAACGCCAATAGGACGACAAAGAGAGGTCTAAATAGCCAGAAGTCCAACCTGCAGCAGAAGAAGTAATCGTCCTCACAACCAGGAGATGAAGAGATCTAAATGATCTAATGATATTGTGGACAGGAAACAACCAGGAAATACCGGAATCAAGAGATTTGTTCATGACAGAAGATGAAAAACGATCTGATAACAGGATGAACCAGACGAGGTTAGTATGTTGGTCAAAGACAGCAGTCGAAATTATAGAGCCAGATACCGAAGAGGAAATTAAAAGAAAAGAAGGAGAGCCCGAAGCTCGACAGAGATGAATGGGATTAATTGGATAAATGAACGAGGAGCTTCAAATCCAAAGAACAACAACGAAAACCAAACGAAAGGAAACAGGTACGGCAATGGAAAAGAAATCCAGAGACGACCAAAAATTGTAAACCAGCTCCTAGAAAGGAAAAAACTAAAGAACAATGCAGATGGATCAATTGACAACGAAATTGAACAAGGTTAGTCAAGTGGAACAAAGCAGTTACAGTGGAAAACTGAAAGGCAAGAACAAGGAGCAAAATGGATCAACAGACTAATAGCTGATATGCTGGATTAGCAAATCCAGAAATAAAGAGAATTTGAAATTAATAATATCAGGTGCAGAGCGAAACGCTTTTGGGCAGCAATAAAACCAATAATAAACAAAATCATGGACACAAAGTACGAACCACAACCAGAGATCCAAGGAATTACTGTTGATAAAATAAATCACTTAACGAAACGATCTGATGACCCAAACAGATATTTAGTAGGAATGGCCTACTAATGTTATCAATTACGATAGTGATATACAGAAACGAAACTCCAAGATACAACCAAACGGATATGAATTTTGCGATAACAGACATCTCAGAGTAATCGAACCATTCATCCTGACTCAAGGTGGATGGCAAAGCCTTTATAAATCTTGGTAAGTAAAGATGATCAACACGAGATGATGCAGCGAAGTTAAAGAGTTTGAACGGAATTCGAAACACGCATTAATGCAAGCGATCCAAAAAACAGCTAGAAAAGGAGTGAACGCGATAATCACTACAATACTCATATGGATGATGTGCGTGAAAGGAGTAGGAACCGTTGTGTAGTTATATGATTGTGATAATATAAGATTGGTGATAAATTATCACTAAAAGAAACGGAGAGTGCAAAGCAGCAAATCCCGGTAGATTACAGACAACAGCAACCGCAGTATCTTATAACGTATATCAAGAAGTTAGATTTCAACTTGAAAACGAAATTAAGGATGTTCAGAACAAGGAAAAATTTGTAGCATTCATTGTCGGACATCACTCACATTAAACATTATAGAAGGGGGTACGGAAACAACAGTAGTATCAGTAACGAGGAGCGAATGTGAAGAAGGATTCACGACAGGACGTATCTCAATAGCTGGAAGAGTGAATGTAGCAGCCGAAGAAGGAAAGATAAAAACTACCCGAGTATACGCTGCGGGAAGAATAACGGCTGGAGACGGGAACGTGTCAGGAGGAGGAGTACACTCTATTGAATTCAACTAGTCAAAGGAGTTAGTAGTGATTGAAAGTTATCAAGTAAGTTGGAGAAATATCAAGGATATTTTTGATCCAGATACACAAGCAATGAAAAGTACCCTTCAATGTCTGCAACAGATAATCATGAATAAAGGAATGTCAAGATTTGTATATCACGCCGATACCGAAAACTTGTAGATCACCTTATTGAAAAGTGCAATATTTTCGATGAAGTGCAAGGACAGTGCACAGAGGAAACAGAAACTAACACGCAAAAGTGCATTAGATGAATTACGGAGAACCGGAAGAATCGGAAAACCAACGATAACCACAACTATTTTCGGGGGAATTTTCCCAAAGAGGTCACACCACGTAGTTAATTATCAACTTGATACCCACAAATCTGAATGAGATTTATAAAAAGGACGAATGGTGAGCAATTGTGACGAAATGGTAGCCAGTACTAATTATAAAGGAATTTCTTATCGCGTAACCAGGCAATACCCAAACGGCAGGGCGCAAATAGACCCCAAAGATGTGAACTATTATCTCTATGATAAATAACAAGATGGAATTTTATTCACAAAGATTGGCATCAACAGAGAAAATATACTCGATTGGGTTAAAAATGATTGGATGACAGAGAATATTAAAAACAAAGTGGCAATGGCAATCACAAATCGATAATGCAATTCCTATTACTACCACTCCAGGAAGGATATTTTGGGAGAATAGTTGGAGAGTTATGTTACACTTACAAATGGAAAAAGACAATTGCGAACTGCCAGAGAATTCAAACGATTCAGGAGATAAAATGCATTAAAGAATTAGAGATAATGCATAAATGAAAACAGATTTCGCTCAGCCAGTGACAAGGATGATAAATCCAGAGAAATTTGCTACCCAATATGTTCGTTGTAGTAATGTATATGGACCGTTATTCGAAATGAAGGGATTGGTAAGTTGGTTACATTTTCCAACTCGAGTAAATCGTGCACCGCCAAATATTTGGATTACAGAATTGGCCAGCGAAGCAGAATCAAACAGTTATATATCCAGAGTGGAATATACCAAACAAAGATTCTGGAACGAGCAGGACATCTTACTATTTCAGCACAAAGGCAAGCATTATACTATTAATATTGTGACGATAAGGGGAGTAACAACTATGGAGAGAAACCCAACTACGAATTGTTACTATCGCCGGATCATTTTCAACACGCTACAGCAAATATGATGAAAGCCATGTGGGGAAGATTCTTAATCTTCGGACAAATGATGGCAGGAATTCTAGGAATAATACTTATCATTCAATCTAGAGTATCATAACACAATGTTAGGCGTGTTTCGATATCTACAAAGAGAGAGAAATCAATGGAAAATGGCAATTGGATTCTTACGTTTTTTAGCAAAGACAATGGTATTACATGCGACACTCAAAGATATTCACAGATAAAGGACTAGGTAGGAATTCTAACTAAATGAATGGTTCCGATGAAGAAGTTGGACGGAATTTAAAGCAATAATGAGATTAGAAGCCGAGAAAACCAGAATGAAGCGACAAAAAACGTAGTACTGGAAACGATGGATAAATTTCAGAGATGATAGCAGTAATAACAGCGACAATGATGAAAACCAAGGGGAGGACGCAGATTGTTAACTCAAGAACAACTCAAACAATGAGAAATCGAAAGACAAGACATTAGCGGAACATTATATCATCCACCACCAGTATACGAATTTAAAGAAGCAGCATATCAGTAAGAGAAACGCCAGTAGGAAAGAACACGTACCAATACCAAGATCAACAACATACGAAATATTTATCGTACCATAACGAACCAAATTGGCAGACTTAGTACCAAGGAACCAGCCAAGATCTAAGAAGTGTGGATCAGATTCCAGAAAACTCGAACTATACTATGTTACAACGTTAGCTGCGACCACATTAAAACGATACCATAGAAATAATGAGGTAGAAATAAAAGGCAATGATTGATACGGAGCAAACATCTCAGGCAATAAAATATGGATTAAAATACCCGGAAGATTGTGGCCATGTATAGAGAGCTACATGGATGTAATAACTTGCAGTAAGAATCGGTAGCAGTATCGGAAAAATTGGTCGATAATAGAATATAAATGTTAAAAACAACATGTATTTAGCAGTTTCGGAACTGAGCGCCAGATTGTATATTGAACATTATCTTCATGCCAGAATTACTAAAAGAGATAATAATAGATCTAGGATCAATGGAGCTGAGAGATAAAACCGGACGAATATTGTATGTGAAAATCAGAAGAAGTGGAGATGCCAGAGAAATAGTAGTTTTTGGGCAGGGCGCACACAATGATTTGTTACGTAAAAGTAAATGAGGGAAACAAAGAGGAGAAATGATCTTTCGAATCCTAATCACAAATTGAGAAAAGAAAGAACTTGCCATTAGCCAGAAGAAAATAGTGTATGTAAACGATTAACCAGTTGAAATTTCCGATCAACATTACTAATTTTTTGATGAGGGAAGATAAAAGTCATTTACGAAACGAAAGATTGGGGAAACTAACACCAATGATGGACATCGGAAAACTGCCAACAACAAAACTGAAGGAAATGGAGGAAGAATTATGGACAATCGACAGTCAGCTACTAAACGAAAACGAGAAAGAACAACTACAAAAACTGCTAATGGATTTAAAGATAATATTTTGCAGCATCCCGACTAGAATCTCGCGTACAAGCGCGTAACGCAACAACACGATACACTAACGATGATACCCCAATAAACACTACGGCCATATCGATTGGCAGAAAGCTCAAAAATCAGAAGCAGAAAAAGAAGTTCAAAAGATGTTAGACGCCAGGAGTAATTGAACCAAGTTGCTCGCCATGGCAATTCCCAGTGGTCATTGGTAAAGAAAAAAGACGGAACACAACGGTTCTGTATTAGACTACGACGAACTTAACGCAGTAACAAAACGGATACATACCGTTACCAGATTATAAACGAGATGTTACAAAATGTTACACGAGCAGCTTATTTTACATCGTAGAATTAAAAAGTGGCTATTGCAAATAAAAGTCAAAGAGGAGGACAGAGAGGGAAACTTCCTTTAAATTTGGAAAAGATTTATACCAATTCAGAAAATGCCTTTTGGATAACCAACGCCCAGCATTCATTCCAGAGAGATTGTATGAAATTTTGTAACTCACGCATCAAACAATGTATGGTATATATTATGACTTATTAATTTATTCTAGCACCTTCGAGCAACATTTAAAAGTATATCCGTAATGTATTCGTTCGACTGAAGACAATGGAAGTGTGAAATTTGAAACCATCAAAATGCGATTGGGCAAAGGAAAGTCACCTTCTTAGGGGACACATTGTGTCGGCGAAAGGCAAAGGGTCCAGATCCAAGAAACATCGAAAAGATAAAAGAATTGCCCTGCCACAAAAGACAGTCACACAAGGCAAGATTTTAGGCTTATGGGATATTATCGAAAAATTTCATTAAGAGTTATGCAACCATTGCGCAAACAATACAAGAATAACAAAAAAGATAACCCCGTTTATATGGGAAGAGGACAACAAACAGCCTTTGAACCACTCAAGAATAAACTGATTATCAGCACCAATACTCGTACACCAGATTTTAAGAAACCGTTTTTTGTAGAACAGACGCAGTGGATATGCATCTGGTAGCAGTCTAGGACAATGGGATGAAGAGAAAAGGAACGATAGTCTTGGAGATTACTATAGTCGAACATTCAAGAAACACGAAAAAGAACTCGGGTGACGAGAGAGAAGGCATTAGCATAATCCAAGCTATTAAACATTTTCAAATATTTATTATGGGGGTCACGAATAATATATCACTACAGATCATCAAACCATTGTATGGCTAGGCCAACATAAAGAAGCCTCTAGTAGATTAATGAGATGGGCGATTCGTTGCAAGAATATCCACCGATATATAAGTTCAAATCAAGGAAAAAAGCGAACGCCAACGCAGATTGCATGTTCAAGATTTGTATTTTGAAGAAACTGATGATCAGGATGTAAGACGCATATGCATGATTCATCGCAGAGATATCGATTTTACAAACTGAGAAAGAAATAGCAAGAAGAAGACGAGGAGCTAAAAACAATAAATTGAATTCATAGAAACGAACGATTATGAAAATCTTCGACAACAACAGTAAATTAAAAGGGCGGGCACATGGAAAAAACACAGACAAACGATACACCATGGAGAGGGATTGGTTATTTACTTATGGTTGGTGAGAAACGATTATGTGCTTTACCAGAGAGTAGCGGAAAAGATGGGGGTGCTAATGCCAATATCACGATGGAAAAACTTGGAGGACACATGTCAGCAAAAAAGGACGGAAGCAAGACTGCGTCAAAAATATTATTGGCCCAATATCGGAGAAGACGTAAAAGGATGGACATAAAGGAATTGCCTGGATATGTGCAACCAGGAAAAAGCACAGGGAAGTAAAACTGAAGGCACGTTAAAGCCAATGCCAATTCCACCAGAACCATGGACAATGATTCGCAATGGATGTAGAGGCACCATTACCCGAAACCAACGATGGGAATATTTACATATTGGTAAGTTGGACAGATTATTTATCAAAATTCCCGGAAGCATTCGCAAATACCATATCAAAAAGCATAGAACAAATAGGCGAGAATCTAGTAGAGGAAATATGCTGTAGATACGAACACCCAAACAGATCCTAACTTGATCAAGACCAACTCTTTATTTGTAGCGAAATTAATAGAGGAAGTTACAAATTACTTCAGAATTTGCAAAAATTTGAGAACATCACCGTACCATCCGCAACAAATGGTCAAAAACCGAACGATTCAATGGCATACTAATAAGAAAATGGATGTCGAATTATGTTAAGCAGACACCAAAAAAGCATTGGTATAGATATATAAAATCTATGCCTTATGGCTTTATAGAATGCATACACTCAGCAACAAAAATGGAGTACATTTCAATTAATGTACGGCAGAGAATGTAACATGCCAATAGCCTAGAATATTCAACCACCAATATCACAGTTATATGGGAAATTGACGATTACGTAAACAGGATTCAAGGAGCGAATGCAAGGATTCTGGAAAAACAGCAGGTATGAATATTAGATTTAATCAAGAGAGCTACAAAGAATTACATGATAAAAAGCGCAGATGTGCGTGAGCAATAAACTTCAGGTTGGAGATGGTAATAAATTAGCAACGCCAGAAGAAATTATCCAGGAGTAGCCAGAAAATTACAAAGATGTGGTTAAAGGCCTACGAAATAATTGTACGTAAACGAGAATAATGCGCGAGTTAATTGGTTCAATAACCCACTCACTAGACCTATTTACGTGAACGTGAGCTAGATGTAAAGCGATTACCGAGAACAATAAACAAGAGAACCAGAGAATCGAGGTATTGCAAACCAATCACAAACTCAACAACTGAGTATAAACTGGGACTACGATTGAGTCGAAAAATAGAAGCGAACATCAAATATAATGTAGAGGACCTAACGGTGACAATCCAAATTACGCTAAACGCGACCCAAGCAATGTAGAAAGATGTATATAATAGTAAAAGCTATCAGAGAAATAATGCCAGAATGGGGGTCGAAGGAAAGGATGATGAGAATTAGTAAACCAAAAAGCGGGAAAATCGCAATGGATACGCTGTAAAGAGCTAGAAGTCCACCAGAAATGGAACGTATCAAAAGAAGTATACCCATTGGATATTCACTATGCAGATGGAAAGGGAACGTACCCTCTACATATCGGCAGTTACAAACATAGAAAATACCCAAGGATAATAGACATAATTCAACTTATGCCAGAAAGAAAATGCGGACACACCTCAAATTACCAAACGAAGAGGGACAAACACCACTAATGTTCGCAGTTGCAGCAGATGCTCTACAACAGTTCCTTGAGAGGAATTTACTAAAAACCGGCGCGATCATCGTTCAAGAAAAGATAATGGAGAAAACAATGTACTACATTACTGCTGAAATCCAGAACAGGCAAGTGCAATAAAATTTATAACCAGTAATGCGACAATTAGAGAGAGAGAAATATGGGTAAAACAATCCAAACATTATGGGAATCTATCGCGCCAAACAATTACGAAGCAGAGCCAATCTGATGAAATGGACCTATGAAGGATCATCACTTAAAGTATTTCGATTCTGAAATATATGGTAAGAAACAGAAACGTCCTCATTAAAATAAACGATATTATGCTCATACCCCATCCCAAAAGACAATAAAAAGCAATGTTGAAGTGAAGGACTGAAAAATTCACCAATCATCCAAAGAAGCAGTACGAATCGGAGATAGAAAGGAACACTTATTAATGATCAATACATAGATGGCTCGAAAGCAAATAAGATTCCAAAGCGAGCAAACAAGAAATAAAAAGAGATGGACGATATAAAGGCGAGAATAATAAAGTATACGAGGAAATAATTGAATAATAAATGTCGAGGACGACATTTCAAAGGAAACCCCGGTATGGAGGTAATTTAATGGAGAAGGAGGAAGTGACAACAGCAAAAGCCAGACGATCAAAATACTTAGAGAGAAATAAATCCACACACAAGAAAAAAGGAATTCACTCTAACGCAGAACGTCAAGAAACGAACAAAACAGCAATAACGAGGGGAAACCGAAACAGAGGGATGATGTTACTACAACAAGGAAAGAATCAAACCGACCGACCCTTGCTACAAAAAATAATTTTGATACTAATCACGTCCATCAAGTTAACGGAAGCTGACGAAAACATCACAGAAGGAAATAAAATCGTTCAGGAATACGAACAATAAATGAGAAAGAAGCGCAAGCAAAGGAATATCTTACAACTGACGATTGAATACAAGCATTAAGTTGCCAATTCGATTTCCATAGGGAACCAGGAAGATGGAATACGATTCGAAAACTCATCATCATGTCAAACACCAAAGAGTATTGTAAGAGATGCCTACAGAGATAGAAACGTTAAAAATCCAAGTAAAGCCAGGAAAGGCAAATTGCGAATAATAAACAGAGGAATAGAAACGATTGAACAAGTATGTATACAAAATAAAATTTACGATTGTTGGAAAATGAATATGAAAGCAGAAAGAAATGTGAATTGGGGATAGCTAGAAGGAAATGCGGAATATATAATATGTGCCAACAATGAATATAATAATAACCTCTGCAACATTAGCCAAAACCCTGGGAAGGAAAAATTCACCAACCCAAAGAAGAGCCTTATTCAACGTCGAGTACGAGAAAACAAAAGAAATAATATAAAAGTGGGAAGCAGACCCAAAGAGTGGAGAAGAGATAATAGTGAAAATATGGTGCAAAGAACCCATCACAAAAGTCTGTGTTTCGAAACTAAAAGAACGAACGATAAATGAAAAGAATCAAATGTCAGGTAAAATGAGATATCAAAAAATCAAAAATACGTATCCCAACTAAAGAAAACGTGGAAAGTATATAGTTACACTTCAGAAAGGAAGAGATGATTACTGGAAATCAAACCAGAAATTACTAGGGAATCAATTACGACCAAAACGTCCGGAAAGGAAACAAGAAGAAGAACCGTATCAAACGACAGATCATGAGAAAGTAAAGCAGTAATAATAAACAATAGAGTCAAAATGCAGCAATGAAGAAGAATAGTAATTGAGAACACAGTTGAAAAACCATCACAAAACATCTGCGGTATACGAACCTAAGAGAAACGACAAGTAAAAAGAGAATCCAATCTGTTGAAAATAAGCAAAGCTATAAAAGAATCAAAAGTATCGAATCCCAACAAAAGAAAACTGGGAAATATTGTAATAAACATTCAAAAAGGAACTCATGAACATTGTGAGAACGATAACAGGAAACCACTCAAGTCAAATGGCGATAGATCAATCCCACAACAAACAATCTGGGAGAAAAACAAGAAACGAAACATGGAGAAAAGGATGATCATGGACGACAGCCACCTTTCAATTGCTATGAAGCATTACAACTCCAGAAAGCACTTAAAAATGTACAACCAAAAAAGAAGGAATAAGGAGATAACCAATGCAAGAGAAAATACAACCATGCAGCCTAATGAAAAGAATTACATGATTAATGATCTGGGATAACACAGCAATAGTAAAGCAACGTAGTAATGCTGATAATAATTCAACTAGCAAGAACTACGCAAATGCAAAAAAAGAAGCCAGCGAAGAAAAGATTATGGCCAGTAGTTAGAAAAATTCAATTACGATAATTGAATTGGACAATATGATGCAGAAAAGAACGAAGAATATGAAATCATAGGAAACTCTAGCAACAAGCGGACTCGGTTAAAAGACCGCCCCATCACCGAACACAACAATGGTCCAACGAATTGATGTATACGCAGATAATGATATGAGAAATACGGGGATAACGGGACATTACGTATAGAGTCCCCGGGAGGACGATGGTGTAAAACGAAAAAGAGACATTGTATATAGTGTATAAAATATTATGTAGTATAATAGTAGTAATGGTATGTATATTTATTAAATATGTACAAAATACGTTAAGAAACAATAATGAAATAGAGAGAATGCCGATGAATTAATGATGTGTTTATAACCAATAGATGGATTCCGAATAACGTAAATCAAACCAACCAAGTGAGAATAACCACCATTCACCAGAAGCAATACAACAACCAGGCAGCTTGCCATGCACCTAATAGAGATCGTAGAATTAAATCAGGAATTATAACCAAGATCAAGGTAACGGAGCAACGTGGATAGACGCAATGTGAATTAATGACATTATAACGAAACAATGCGCAAACCCAGTGGGACAAATACTCATTAGTATTAACGGAAGGTGATGAACAGAGGCCTACAACAAGCCATAAGACTGGAAAGGCAACAGAGAACAATATTACAATTACAGAGAATTAAATGAGCAATTAGCAGATCAGTTAGATGGCAAGGCTGACGAAATTAGGGACTACGTAACAATCAACAGCACGTTAGATCCAGCAAGTTGGGTAGAATTGGATAGCATCAATGCCAGAATTCACCCCAGAACGATTCACAGTAGAGTAAAAATAAAGCGCACCGTGTAAATATGTTATAAATAAAGCGATAGAAGTAAGCAACGTCAAGTAATCAGAAAATTTTTGTAGAGTGCAAAGACAATCATCGATACATTAAGATCGGAAGTTAAGAGCCAGACAGGACGTTTAAAGGGAAAAAGAAAGTGTAAATAAATGTAAATAAATAATTAAAAATCAAATTAAAAATCAAAATTACAAATAATCAAAAAAATCAGAAAAAACAAAAAAATTCAAAATAATGGACGATATTTAGATGGCAAGCGGAATCAGCAAAGAGGATAACGATTACAGATGAGAAGAAGGACCAGATTCGATATGGACGAGACTATGGAAAAAACACGGGAGGAGGAAATAGAGAAAGTTAATACACTTGCAGCAGCAATTATATACTATAAAGACTTACGACGGAATAAGACGGCCAACGCGAATCATAAAAGCGATATACTCACAAAGGAAGAGTTGAGAGACGGGAATGAGAAAAGTAGAACAGAGATATCTAACTTTTAAAGATAATAAGTATTTACCGACCAACCAAAGCAAAGAAATGGCTGCACAAGGATTTTACTTTTACGGGAAACGCCAGGAACGACCAGCGAAGTACATGCATCTTCTGCCAAGGGAAAACTCGCACAATGGAAAAAAGGAGAGACAGCAAAACGGGAACATCGAGAAAAACTCCCGAGATGTCCATTTATGTTAAATTTAGATTGTCATTTAAACCAAGCAATGAAAGATCAGAAGGACTGCGACATCAGGAATTAGCAAGCATGAAAAGGGAGGCGAGAAAAAAGATACGATAATAAAGAATTTCGAAGATCCAACAGATGCTAATATGGGAAAAGAGACTATAAATAGAACATTCGAAGAGAGAATTAAAACTTTTCAAAGGAAAATCCAAGAGCAGCGGAAATTTTGGCAAGTCAAGGATATTGCCAACGCCAGAGGAATAATGTGCGAAGGATGTAAAATCAACAGCCAATACCAGATCAAGAACGTCACAAACTACAACATAAAAGACCAGTTTGTATAAACCAGAAAAAGAGTCAAAGGAATATCGAAATAATAATTACCAAACCAAACAAGTGGAAGATATATTGGATCGACCAAAACGAGAAACCATTAATGTTATATTCAGGAGTTAGATACCAAAAAAAATAGGGAAAATAATCCAGGAAGATTAGCTAATAATTTAGAATGGTACCGATTCTGACACCAAGCAGTAATCGAGCAATCAAGCGATATCAAAGAGAAACCGAAGGAAATCGTGACAATCCATGATAAAAGAAGCTATTTTGGAAGCAGTATCAATGTTGTGACATGTTGCAAAAACATGTAGAAATTTAATTTATATGCCTTGTGACATATGGTACATTGTGAAGCGTGCGGCTGGGATAAAAGTCGAATATATGTCCAGTTATGTAGAAAGCCGATCAACGGACGGATCAAAGGATTCCGTTCGCTTTGATCAGTAATCAAAAAATGAAGAATCATTGTAAAAAGTCGTAAATAAAGATAAACATAAAACAAAAAAATAATAAAACTTCAAAAAACCACAAAAAATACGATATTGATGTAAATGATGATAAATTTGAGATGATTGAAAGTGAAGAATAATCGAATAATATATTTTAGAAACAATTATGAATCCAAACGAGACAAAAGAGTTGTGAAAGAAGCTGAAGAGTCAAAACCAGAGTCAAAGATCAATCAGAATCAATAAAAGTAACAAGTGAGAAGTAAATTGTTGGAGACAAAGGACGTTGCAACTTAAAAGAAATGTACTAATCGCAGAAGAGGAATTAGTACAAGAGACTCTAAACCGAAAGATTTGAAGGAAAAGTGGGAAAAACAACTAGAACAAAAAATATTTACCGGAAGGAAGAAGGAAAACGTACAAGAGCGAGAAGAGGAAATGATGAAGGAATTTATGCAGAACCAAAACTAGATCCAAAAATCAAAGGAAAGAAGATACAAACCCTGGAGCAAGAGAATCGGATCACAAAGCGAAATTCGAAAAATTGGGCGGGGAAGTGATAAAAGATAAAGAAGCAGAGATAAGAGAAGAAGGAGAGGAGACGATAAAAATCATTACAGGCCAAATGCAGGAGGAAATTTGGGCAAATTAGCAACGCAATACCGAATTAGAGAGACAAAGAGAACCCATTTTGGAACAAGCCCAAAGAATGGGCAAGAAAGACAAGCGCGATATTGGAAAATTTCAATGGACAGAAACATAGAAAATCAAAGAGTAATTGGGGAATCGCGGATCAGACATTATATTCAGCAAATAGCCGAAAGAGGGAAGAACCGAAACAAGAGCTTATAAAGCTAAATGGGGATAAACGCAAGATCGAGATCAATAACTGAGAAACCAAGGGCCAAAACCATCAAAGAAAATAAGAGAGCCCAGAGACGATAGACAGGAAAGAATGCTGACTCAGATAACTGATCAAGCAAGAAATGGCGAATAGATGCAGATTATGGGAGGACGCCAACGCCAAAAAATCTAGCTTATATAGTGAAATAGAAGAGGAAGTTGAGTACCAACAAACCAGAGTAAAAGAGATGCAAATCGAGCAGGACGAGCTCACCGAAAAGAACAAAAAAACAACAATGGAAAACGGAGATCAAGAAAAGCAATAAAAAGAGAGGCGAAAAAAAATGGAAAGAGGCACTTCAAGAAGCCAGGAAGAGATAAGATTGTTACCCAAAAGGATACTAAATATGGAAGATTGGGAACTTTGGGAACAATTCGAAGTGCAGAAAAGAAACAATCGAAGGAACTAAAACGAGCAGTCCAAAACTTAGAATTTCGGGAAAAATCAGACAAGGCACAATAAGAAGGCTCAGGAGACACGAAAAAGGAATACGAACAACAATTCAACGAAATGCTACAAGAGATCAGCAGGAAACGAGAAACAACTTACAGACGGAAAAAAAGACAAAACCAACAATTAAACGAGAGGATAACAGAAAAACTCCAGCAGGAGGTGGAACGGACACCGAGGTAGTTGAGTATTTAAAGAGATCCAGTTGAGACATCAACACGAAGTCAACGGGCAGTTGAAAGAACAAGTCGAAGCAGAGATAAAAGCGATAAAGCAAGGATACGAGGGGAAAAACGAACAGAATTTGAGAGAAGAATGAAAAACTAAAAGCGTTAGAAACACGCATCGGTTGGAAACGCGAGTGGAGGAATTAAACGAAAATACAGAATATTCTTGCCTATCTCTTAGACGAAGAGATACAAATATCAAAATTCCTTGCGAGAAGAAGTAATATGTTACAAATAAAACGACCACCAAACTCCTGCTTATTGCCGTTATATCCAACTGAAGTTATAAACAAGTACCCGCCGAACCCGATGAAGGATTCGGAGAGACGGACGAAACGATAGTGAAATTTAAAGAGAAAATTGTAAAAAGTGTTAAAAAAGACAAAATAATAAAACTGATTAAAAACAAAAATTGTATCGATGTATATTTAGTATGAATCCAAATGGAAATAGAATCCGAATGAATCTAGAAGACGGAGAATACGTACCAAGCCCAAATTCAATTAGTAGAACCAATCGAGCAAGAACTCACTGAGATATTACAGTAAAAAATGGAGAGCCGAAAGAAAAAGAATGACAAGAGTTGTGGAGGAAACAAGATTCAGGAAATCGCCCGGATAAATCAACAAACTAATACAGTCAAAACAACTAGTCAATATGATTAAAACGAAAAACTAACCTCCAGCGATGGAGAGAACAGAAAATCAAAAGGAGGAAAATGAACGATTGAGGCTGAGAATTAGCCGAAAATAAAGCTCGTGTAATACTGGAAGTATTTATTGAAACCGAAAGCAGAACGAATGAGAGACAGCAGAAAAAGCGAACAGAGAATATGTATACAACTAGAAGAGCAGTTTGTTAAAGAAGCCAAGAGAGATAAAAGAGAGCCATCAGCAAAGCTCAAGATGAGATTTTAAACGGCTAACATTAACAGTTCCAGGAAGCGAGACGAAAGCTGGAAAAGCAAACAGCTAAACGAATAAATAGTAAACGTCAACTTAAAAGGAAAGCCAAGCGAAAGAAATAAATCTTCAGATTGAAAAATAAATAACCAACAAAGGAATATCAAAGAATAATAAAGAGCGACCTAAAAGAACTCCCAAACAACCGAAGCGATTAATAAAAGCCCAAAGTCCTGATAATGAGATTTTCAGAGAGTAGGACTAAAGAGTAGTGCGAGATAACTCAACCCAGAAAAAGCAGAAAGAGTAAAAAGGGGCTAAAACTCCCCTGTAAAATTAAACGAAATAATCTTGTAAATAAATATAAAATTGATTTATGTATTCGAAAATAGAAGTTATTGAAACCCCAACCTTGTGGATAAATAATGATTTGATAATAATGAGAAAAATTGCTAATACTGAGAACCCGTTAGAAAAAGCTGAGAAATCCCCAACCCTTCAGAAAAGGGACGCACCTGTGCCGATTTCAAAGAAAATTTGTAGTAACCCCAATTAATGAGGAAATGTCAACAAATATAACCTCATGTATACAATGCCCCACAAAAGAAAACAAGGACGAGTTGAAACAGAATATCGAGGAAAACCCAAACAATGCGTACAAAACCCTACTGAAAAAATAATGAAGAAATAGCCAATATAAAAAATGAGAACCAAGAGATAAAGAAAACCCTTGGGAACCCTCATCAGACAAATTTCAAAGAAAAGCCAAAGCAAATCCCAATAATAAATTAATTCAAGAAATTCAAAAGGATCGTCCTATCAATTCAAAAAGCAACAAGAAACAATCAAACAGAAAATGAAACCCCATGCAATGACAAGTCTATCAATCGAAACTAATACTACCGATTAGTATAACATCTAACATATACTCCTAATAGTTGGGTCTCATCCTCGGGCTAACAAAACAACAAGCAAAAGGCAAATACCAAATCAAAAAGTCAGAAGAATTGTTACCCAAATTTTCGAAAAACTACATCTCTTCT
>JAKGRZ010000129.1:0-10000 GCA_022537955.1 Schmidtea mediterranea
ATTTCATAAATTACCTTTAAATAACAATATTAACTAACTCAGCCCTTAAATGAGAACAACAACTGTCTCAATCGCTATGTTTTTCACTAATAAATTCCACTCTGACATTTTTTTCCATGAATAACACTTTCCTACGTACCAACTACCATTCATTATTTATAAACAATCACCTATTCATAATAACACAACCGACTCAACCCCTTTACAAATATCAACAAACTGTGTTAATCGATTATTTCCCTTTAAAAGATCATAAATTCTTTCTTAGCCAATCGTTTCCCTAAATAAAAATTTACTCTCACCGATCATTTCTCTTAAAATGAGATTAATCCCAGTTAGTATTCATTTTTCAAAAAATCACCGACATATGATATTCAACCGAATAAACTCTTGAAACAACCTTAATAAATTCCTCTCTTGACCCATCAATCCCCTTAAAATATATAAATCGCTCTCAACCATCATTTCTATTTAAATTCAATAATCCCCTTTATTCATTATTTTCATAAAATCACCACATATCGATATTCAAACAGATAAATTTCTGAAATCCATCTCGTGACCAATTATTTCCCTTAAAGATCATTAATTCTGTTCTTAACCCAATCATTTCTCTTACAATGACAATATTTCCATCTCTTAAAAGATTTAACACAATATTATACTATCTGAACAAAAGTCCTTAAATAATATTATAAAGTCCTCTCATATTCTCCCATTTGATAAATATTATTTTGAACAGATATTCAACCAATAAAACCCCTTAAAAGACAACAACTTGTTCTTAAATGTATATTTCCTTAAAATATCATAAAATTTACTCTTAACCAATCATTGTCCATTGAAATAACATTCCCCCAAATGCACCAATAATATACATATTTTTAAAAACCTACAAGGTAAAATTTCTTTAGAAATCTATTATTTAACCGATAAGATCCTTAACAATCATCATGTCGTATCATATGTACTATATGTATTCAACCAATCAAATTCCGTTAAAATAAAAATCTTGATTATACCAGTAAAAAAATTTTCTTTAAAGTATTACAAATTGTTATCGATACCCACATTGTCCTCCGAAAATCAGCCACCAATTGTTGAGCAGAAAATTCAATCAAATAAAAATTCATCAAAATGCTAAATCCGAATTAAGTCTATGTTTCCCAATAAATGTAATTTCACTAGATTATGTAAATCATGAAAATTATATGATGTATGCTCAAAATTAAATTAATCAGTAAATTCACGTATAACATCAATAAAAATACAGTCAACCAATAGAATAATTCAACGATTCTTCATCTGTTATATTGTAACCACACTAGAGCATCCTCTTACAAATCTCTACAATATACTACTTTTGTGATGATATCCAGGAGAGTTCTTATATTATAATGGAAAATGGAAGATAATTATTGATGCTCCTTTTTTACACTGTAAAACCAATTAAAATCTTGTATGTTTCACTAAATATTTTTAAAACTCCTGATTTAATCAACTTTAAAATGATCATAAACTTATAATTTAATATATTTAATATTCAAAATCTATCAGTCAAATGGAATCTAATTGTAATAATTATCTAATATTTAAAACATTTGTTCCTAAAATAAACTTTTATTAAAATACATCTCAAAATCATAACGTTTATACATATCAAGAAATTAAGTTCTAAATATAGATTTACCTATTTCTTCATAATTTCATTAAAAGATAATCAAACCCTAAATCTATTAAAATCAGATAAAACGAATAAAAATTCACAAAGATGATTACAATTACTAAAATAAATACCTCGTAAACTAGGGATATCACTTAAATATCAAAATTTCCCTAAAACGTCTAATTGATTTAACATAGCCTAAAAATTACTTTATTTGTCGATTAGAAACCAATCGATTAAATTGTGTATTTAACTTATTAAAAAGTAATTGAAATTTTCATGAAAATTGTAAGTCAATAGACAATCATACAGAATGGAATTTTAATATTAGTAGAGATGTATCATTCTATAAATGAAAATACCAAGGAGAAGATCAATATTGGTGGAGAGTACTTAAGTCGTCTAAAATCGTTGAATTACTGGACTCAAAGTGGCGATAACAGAGGTTATCAATAATAGATGAAATACTCAATTAATATATAACCTATACCAAGGGTTAATATAGCTTGAATGAAGGAAAATGTATACATCGAAGAGGAAAGAATATCGTAAATGAGAAAATATTAATTAAATGGAAATTATCATTGAAGAGAAAATATTCATAAGAGAAATAATTCATTGGAGAGAAAAAAATAGTTTTGAAAGAAGAAACACAATCATGCAATAACGTAAATATTGATTAAGCTAAAAATATTCATGATCGAGAATTGACTCATATAATAAATTAGACGTTAAAATTCAATGATGAGGCATGAATTCATTAAAATTTGGAAATACTTGATGGAGTCTGATTATTTCACTTGTTCAAACATACTTATAAAGTTGAAAAGTATGCCTGATAAGAACGTCTACTATAAATGTAGAATTAAATAATAAAATATTAACAATATGAGGAGAAGTAGATTTCATCGTCCATATATTAAGTATCATATATCGTATACGTATTATATATACATATTTTCAGGGAATTATCGTTTTTTTTTTTTTTTTTTTTTTTTTTTTTTTTTTTTTTTTTTTTTTTTTTTTTTTTTTCTTTACTTTTTGTGTTTTTTTTTTTTTTTTTTTTTTTTTACTTTTCTTTTTTTTTTCTTTTTCTTTCTTTTTATTTCTTTGTTTTTTTTTTTTCCTTTGTTTTTTTTGGTTTTTCTAAAAAACGGATGAGACTTATATTTTTTTTCTGATGGACACTTATGTGCGGAGGATAATATTAAACAATAAAGCGCCTTCTGAAACAATAACAAGTAGAAAAATGTAGTAGAATCAAACAAATAAAGGAGCATAGTAAACAATACATTGAATAGATAAATAATTGGTATTTCGATTATAAGAACATTTAGTTTTTTGTAATATTAAATAAATTCAGAAAATTGATGTATTTTCTACTTTTAGATATAATAATCATTTTTATATTTATTATTATTTTTGAATTTAAATTATTATGTTGTCAATAGTTACAATTGAATAAATAATATGAAAATAATTTAATATTGGATAATATTTATTTATAACCATAAATTTATAAAGAGATTATTCAAAATATTTTAAGTTGTCAAAAAGTTTTATTTGAGTATAAAACTAAATCAAATATTCTATTTACTAATCAATAAAAATTATTTTAATTAAATTTCAAATATAACTTTAAATAATAGAATAATTTAAGAAAAAAAAAAATAATATCTTGTCAATAGTTACAACAAAAAACAAGTATTTAATATAGTTTATTCAAAATTAATTACATTTAGACAATAATTCTTAATAGCAATAAATTCTATAATGTTCATTCAAAATATATCATTCAATGTGTTTTGAATTTACTATTGATATAATATTCATGTTATAGCGTAACATATGAGAAAAGTTTTACATATGATATTTTAATAATAAAATTTAATAAAAAATCACAAACATAAAAAGAAATCGATAAAAATATATATTCACATCAATCAAATAAATCGTCAATGTCTCGACTGAAACAGTAGTACTTGCTGTCATAGCTTGGGCTGTAGTACTCTGATAGCTGGGGCTATGCGATACTTGTGCAATGGCATAGATTCATTAATAAGGTCAAATGCTAGACTAGAATTTCTACCCACAAAATTACGCTTATCGATATATTTGTTGGATTTGTTGGATTTGTTGAACATTCGTTGGATTTGTATACATCTACCGAATTTAGTATACGCGCGCGCGTTTATTGTTTTTAATAACTATTCATCCGCGCACCCATCAACAATATATATCCCTATTTAAATATAATTAACCGACAAAATCTACTCAATTGTTAATAATTTTTAATTGAATATAATAGTAATTCATACACTCGTAAAGTACAATTCATTTTCAGTGAATATTTTCATCTTTTAAGTATATTTGTTGAACAGTGAATAATACAGACTCCATTTCAAGTATTTCCCAATATTTAATTGATATTTCATCTCATCATTGAGAAATTTTACCGTCTAATTTATTATATGCAATTCTCGATTCACTGAATATTTCTTAGCTTCAATCAATATTTTACGTTATTCAATGATTGTTTTCCTTCTTCAATAAATATTTTTTCTCTCCAATGAATAATTTCTCTTAATGAATATTTTCCTCTTCAATGAATAATTTCTCACTTTAATTAATATTTTCTCACTTTAATGAATATTTTTCCTCTTCGATGTATATTTCTTCATTCAAAGTATATTACCCTTGTAAGTTTTAATATATTAATTGATATTTCATCTATTTAGTAGATATCTTTAGCTATCCCACTTTTCCCAGTAATTTCAACGATTTTAGACACTTAATGTACTCTCCCACCAATATTACTTCTTCACTGGAAATTTTCTTTATAGAATATAATCTCTACTAATTAAAATTCCATTTGTTGACTTGTTATTGACTTGACATTTTCACTGAAAATTTAATTAACTTTTAATAAATTTAAATACACACTTAAATAGATTAGGTTTTAATCGACAAAAATAAAATTAATTTTAGGCTATGTAATCAATTAGAGATTTTAGGGAAATTTTATGATAATTTAAGTGATATCTAGTTTTACGAGGTATTTATTTTAGTAAATTTTAATCATCTTTGTGAATTTTATGGTTTTCTTCTGAATTTTAATAGATTTAGGGTTTGATTATGTTTTAATGAAATTATTGAAGAAATGAGGGTAAATCTATAATTTTAGAAGCACTTAATTTCTTGATAATTTAATAAACTTTACTTGATTTTAGGATTATTTTAAATAAAAGTTTATTTAGGAACAAAATGTTTATGAAACATATTTATGATAATTATTTACCAATTAGATTCCAATTTGACTGATAGATTTTGAATATTAAATGATATTTAAATTATAAGTTTATGATATATTTAAAAAGTTGATTAAATCAGTTGATTTTTAAAAATATTTTAGTGAAACCTAAGATTTTAATTGGTTTTACAGTGTAAAAAAAGGAGATCAATAATTATTATCATTTTCCATTTATTGATTTCGTGGATATCAATCACAAAAGTAGTATATTGTAGAGATTTTTAAGAGGATGCTCAGTGTGGTTAACAATATACATATGAAATCGTTGAATTATATCTATGGGTTGACTGGTAATTTTTATTGAATTTATACTTGATTTACTGATTAATTTTAATTATTTGAGCAACATCATATATATTTTATGATTTTACATTAATTTAGTGAAATTAAATTTATGTGGGAAACATAGACTTTATTCGATTTTAGTCATTTTGATGAATTTTTATTGATTGAATTTGTTGTCAGAATCAAATTGTGGTGATTTTCGACGGACAATGTTGGGTATCGATAACAATTTTGTAATACTTTAAAGAAAATTTATTTTTATTGGTAAAATTCAGATTTTTATTTTAACGGAATTTGATTGGTTGAATACATATAGTAAATATGATACGAATGATGGATTGTTAAGGATCTTATTCGGTTAAATATAGATTTCTAAAGGAAATTTACAAAAAAATATGTATTTTGTTGGTGCAGTGAATGAAAATGTGATTTCAAGGGAAATGATTGGTTAAGAGGAAATTTTAAGGGGAAATACTCCATTAAGAACAAGTTTGTTGTCATTTTTAAGGGGGTTGAGTTGGTTGAATATCTGTGTTCAAAGAATAAATATTTTATAAATGGAGAATATAGAGGAGGACTTTATAATATTTTTAAGGGACTTTGTTCAGATAGATATCAATATGTGTGTAAATCTTTTAAGAGATTGGAAATATTGTCATTTAAAGAGAAATGATTGGTTAAGAACAGAATTTATGATCTTTTAAGGGGAAATAATTGGTCACGAGATGGATTTCAAGAAATTTATCCTGTTGAATATCGATATGTTGGTGATTTTTATGAAAATAATGAATAAAGAGGGGATTATTGTAATTTAAATAGAAATGATTGGTTGAGAGGCGAATTTATAATATTTTTAAGGGGATTTGATTGGTCAAGAGAGGAATTTTATTTTAAGGTTATTTCAAGAGATTTATTCGGTTGAATATCGATATGTCGGTGATTTTTTATGAAAATAATGAATATAACTGGGATTAATCTCATTTAAGGAGAAATGATCGGTTGAGAGTAAATTTTATTTTAGGGGAAACGATTGGCTAAGAAGAGAATTTATGATCTTTTAAAGGGAAATAATCGATTAACAGCAGATTTGTTGATATTTTTAAGGTGTTGAGTCGGTTAAGTATCGTTATTTAATAGGTGATTTTTATAAAATAATGAATGTAGTTGGTAGAGTAGGGGAAAGTGTTATTTGATGGAAAAAAATTGTCAAGAGTGGAATTTATTTAGTGAAAAATAGTCGATTAAGAACAAGTTTGTTGTCATTTTAAGGGGCTTGAGTTAGTTAAATATTGTTATTTAAAGGGTAAATATTATAGAAATGGGTATTGTTATGATTTTTATGAAAAATATTGAATATGGCTTGAAATATTGTTATTTGTTGGAAAATGATTGGTCAAGAGATGATTTTATAATATTTTTAAAGGAATATACTGGAATGAATATTAGTGTTCAAAGGGTAAATATTGTCTACTTGATAGGTTTTTATGAAAAGTATGAATATAGTTGATATAATGGAGTGAAAATGATATTTGAAGAGAAATGATTGGTTGAGAGGTGAATTTATAGAATTTTTAAGGGGATCGAGTTGGTTGAATTTATAACATACTTAGGAAAATTGTTACTTTTTTCATTGATTTAAGGTTAATCAGGATATATCGATAATATTTCAGTTCTATGAAATGGAATGATTCATGTAACTATTTATTTGATTTTATTAAAATATTTGTAACTCAATTAAATTAAAAACTAAAATTGACTAGTATTTACAACTTTTTTGTTACCCATTATTTAGGTTTTTTTGACAATTTCTGAATAATTTAAATATTTACGATTATTCCAGGAATCAAGAATTTAATAATTATTTATCCGGAAATTGTAGAATTAAATACTATGAGCAGTCGATAACATACACTAATTTTCATTCAACAAGTACCTAGAATAATTACCTAACTACCTTATAAAATTTAAAAAAATGATCTAATAAATTTTTCAATTATCTTACAACTTAGTTAATTTAATTTAATTTTTAATTGATAAGTACTATTCTCTTTAAAATTTGCTACTATGTTGAAGCTTTCTTTAAAAAATTTTATTTAAAGAATTAACAAATTTAATCAAATTTATTTAAAATTTACATCTTTCCCACTACTTTAATCAAATTCTATTCACCAGCTAACCACAATTTAATAAAAATAATTTCTACAAAGACTAATAGACAATCACATACATTTTCCTATAAGTTTGGGTTTTCAGTAAGTGATATCAGTACACAAGAACCTATACATGTATTGAAGCATGGTATCAGAAATTATAGTTATTTGATTTTAGTAATGCTGTAGATATTAATTTTTTATTTCTATCAGTTTTATTCAAACCTTTAGCATCTTTGAGTTAATAATTTAAAGAGTCGAATCATTTCAATAAATATATGAAAATTTATTCCAAGTACAATGAAAGTAATATATGTTTCAAGAAATTAATTTAAGTATCTTTTCTAATCAAGTTTCTTTTCACTAGCAATTAGATTAACCACTACTTGTACTTACTAATTAATTTATCATTCAGTAAACAATAAGAGTTGGGGGTGAATAGAAAATCTATAAAAATAAATTTAAGTAATTATTTGATGAGTTAGCAATTAATTTATTTAGGGATGTGTGAAAAATAAATGAAAAGGTTGGCATTCATCTTTGAAAATAACGTTTAGTAATTGTTCATTGTTGGACGCAATTAAAAATATTACAAAAATGGTAGAAAAATTTCAATGTTTTACAAAATAATTTCAATAAATCACATACAAGACTGTAAAGAAATAAATTTTTATTCAGAGAAAATACAACAATTGATTGAGCTTCAATGATTAATAGTTTCTTGATAGCAATCAGGTAACTAAACAACAAAACAATTTGGAGACATCAATGATCGATAAAAAAGTCGAGAAGTTAATAAAATTGTATTTCTTTTGATTGTTCAAATTTATATGTGCTTTTATTTAAAGATTTCTTGGTCAGTAAAAATTTTTTGATATTGATTTGTTCAGTAACTAGTTATTGATAACATATTGTGAGTGTGTGAATAACCAAGTATTTTAAGGAGAAATGATTGAGAGAAAATTTTATTTTTTAAGTGGGTTAAGTTGGTTGAATATCGGTGTTCAAAGAGTAAATATTATTTAAATATGTCATTTTAATGAATAAGTAAATTATAGAATGCCTAGTATGTATAGAGAGTTGCACAGTACTCAGTTATTTGTACACAGTACCTAGTGATTGTTGTTCAGTTATTAATGGATTATTCAGTGTGATTGGTTATCAGTATTCAGAAGTTGATACCAAGTAAATATAGCAATGGATTTGGTTTCAATGAATTTGATTAATTATCACCTGATAACGACAAGATAACTAAGCAACCAAAAAATTTGGACACATCAATGATCGATAAAATAGTGAAAAAGTTAATAAAATTTCAACTTGTATTTCTTTTTGTTAACCTTTTATGTGATTTATTTCAAAATTAGTTGGTCAGTAACCCATCATTAATATTTATTGATTCAGTAATTAGTTTTTGATATTGATTTGTTCAGTAACTAGTTATTGATAACATATTGTGAGTGTGTGAATAACCAAGTATTTTAAAGGGAAATGAGTGAGAGAAACTTTTATTTTTTAAGTGGGTTGAGTTGATTCAATATCTGTGTTGAAAGAGTAAATATTATTTAAATATGTCATTTTAATAAATAAGTAAATTATTCAATGCCTAATATGTATATAGAGAGTTGTACAGTACTCGGTTATTTGTATAAAGTACCTAGTGATTGTTGTTCAGTTATTAATAAATTATTCACTGTGTATGGGTTATCAGTATTCAGAAGTTGATACCAAGTAAGTTAACTTTTTATATTTTCTGAAAGTATTATTATTATTATTATTATTGTTATAATTATAATTATAATTATTATTATTATTATTATTATTATTATTATTTGATTAATATTATTATTTATTATTATTATTTTATTATTTTTTTTTATTAAGGATGGGTTGCTGCAGAGTGGAGGAGATGGGTTGCTCTTGCGAATGACTACTACCTACCTTAGGCAATACTATGTAACACTGAAACTCAATTATTTAATTTAATAAAATTCTTTGAAAAAAGTTTTTGAAAAATTTCTTTGAAAATTTGATCGTTATCAACATGTATAAAAAGTAATAGTAAAAATTATACTAAAAATTTGATTGTAAGATTACATTAAAAATTTTTTCAATTAAAAACATGTATAAAAATTTCATTGTAAAATTATCCTAAAAATTTCATCTTTAAAAATTATATATAAAAAATTCATCGATAAAATTATGCTGAAAATTCTATTTAAAAATCATGTATAAAAAATTTCATTGTAAAATTATCCTAAAAATTTCATCTTTAAAAATCATGTATAAAAAAATTCCATTGTAAAATTATGTTAAAAATTGATCGATAAAACTATACTAAAAATTTTATTTAATAAATTTTATCATGCAATATTGTCGACTCTTTAACTTTAAAAATTCTTACCTTATGTAATTTACCTTTTGACCCTCTATTTACTTTTAAAAAATTCTTACTTATGTAATTTGCCTACTATAACTGCTTTTAAAATTTTCAGCTTTAAAAATTACCCTTATGTAACTTAACTGTTGACTCTCTATTTAATTTTAAAAAAATTCTTACCTAACCTACCATACTTTACTCTAGGCACC
>JAKGRZ010000129.1:15000-77454 GCA_022537955.1 Schmidtea mediterranea
TTTTTATTATTATTATTGTTATTTTTATTATTATTAATAATATTACAAGTTTTTATTATTATTATTTTTATTATTATTATTGTTATTTTTATTATTAATAATAATATTACAAGTTTTTATTATTATTATTTTCATTATTATTTTATATAAATTTTCAACAAAGTATATAAAATTAATATTGAATAGAAAAAGTTTGTTCAATTGTGGTTCATAGTATAGAGGGATAGAACAATTGTAAATGTTTGAAAAAAGTTAAAGAAAAATTCTATATTTTTAAGAAAATATGTGCAAATAAATATCAAAACTAATTATGGCTCAAATGTGTGTGTTAAACCATCGATATGTTACAGTGTTTATGGAAAAACTTTAATGAAAATATGTGTTATTTTTCAACAATTTATGAAATATTTATTTTATGGCTAATAATGTGTATGTGTTAAATCATAAAAAATAGTTCAATATTTATGTAAAGTTTGAGATTGTTAAGAAAATGTATATAATTTATGATACACACGTGTTTTTTGATTGAAATATGTGTGTTTGTTTTACCGATATAAGAAAAACTATGGACAATTTTTAAGAAAATACACGTCATTTATGATTATCATGGGATTAGAATTTGATTAAAGTTGTGAGAAAGTTGTTAAATTTGAGATAAAACTGATTAATTTGTAAATAATGTTATTACTTTGAAGAAATTTTAAAATAAGACCTTCAGCAAATTGGTAAGAAAATAGTAGTTATTGAGTAATACTTATTAAAATTACCAAAGTTTTTGACAAGTCTTGATAGGTCTTTAATAAAATTTGTTAGTACTTTGAATAAGAATTTAAAAAAAAAAAAGTTTCAACACAGTAGCAAATCGTAAAGAAACTAGTACTTATCAGTTAATTAAATTAACTAAGTTGTAAAATAATTGAAAAAATTTTTTTGATTTTTTAAAATTTTAAGATTGTTAGGTAAAATTTAATGTATTTTATCAACAGCTCATAGTTTTTAATCGTACAATTTCTCTTCATTCCTGGAAATAATCGTAAATATTTAAATTATTCAGAAAATTGTCAATAAAAAAACATAAATACTAGGTAACCAAATATTTTTAAATACTAGTCAATTTTAATTTTTAATTTAATTACAAATATAATAATAATAAAATAAATACTTGTATACAAATAGTTATATGAATCAATCAATTTCTTAGAACTGAAATCTTATCGATATATTCTGATTAACCTTAAATCAATGAAAAAAGTAACAATTTTCCTAAGTATTTTATAAATTCAACCAACTCAATTCCCTTTAAAAAAAATACTATAAATTCGACTCTCAACCAATCATTCCTCTTCAAATGTCCATTTTCACTCCATTATACCAACTATATTCATAATTTTTATAAAAGCCTATCAAGTAGATAATATTTACCTTTTGAATACCAATATTCATTCCAGTAAATTTCTTTAGAAATATTATAAATTACTTTCTTGACCAATCATTTTCCATCAAATAACAATATTTCCAGCCATATTCAATATTTTTCATAAAAAAAATCATAAAAATACCAATTTAGATAATATTTACCCTTTAAATAACAATATTTAACCAACCCAACCCCCTTAAAAATGACAACAAACTTGTTAATTGACTATTTCTCACTAAAGTAAATTCCACTCTAGACCAATCATTTCCCATCAAATAACACTTACCCCTACCCTACCAACTATATTCATTATTTTTTATAGAAATCACCCTTTAAATAACGATATTTAACCGACTCAGTACCTTAAAAATATCAACAAATCTGTTCTTAATCGATTATTTCCTTAAAAGATCATAAATTTTCTTCTTAGCCAATTGTTTCTCACTAAAATAAAATAAAATTTACTCTCAACCAATCAATTCTCTTTAAATGACATTAATCCAAGCTATATTCATTATTTTCATAAAAAATCACCGACTTATATCGATATTCAACCGAATAAATTTCTTGAAATCCCCTTAAAATAGAATTCATCTTGTGACCAATCCTTTCCCCCTTAAAAGATCATAAATTCTCTTCTTAACAAATCATTTCTCTTTAAATGACAATATTTCCACTCTCTCAAAAGATTTACACACATATTGATATCTATCTGAACAAATCCCCCTAAAAATATTATAAATTCCTCCTCTATATTCTCCATTTAGAAAATATTTACCTTTGAACACAGATATTCAACCAACTTAACCCCTTAAAAATATCAACAAACTTGTTCTTAATCGATTATTTCCTTAAAATATCATAAAATTTACTCTTAACCAATCATTTCCATTGAAATAACATTTCCCCCCAACTGCACCAATAATATACATATTTTTTAAAAACCTACAAGGTAAAAGTTCTTTAGAAATCTATGTTTAACCGACTCTACTCCTTAAAAATTCATCATTCGAATCATATTTACTATATGTATTCAACCAATCAAATTCCCTTAAAATTATCATAAAAATTTGAATTTTACCAATAAAAATAAATTTTCTTTAAAGTATTACAAAATTGTTATCATCATTTTCCATCGAAAATCACCACAATTTTGTTCTGGCAACAATTTCAAGCAATTAAAAAATTCATCAAAAATGACTAAAATCGAATAAAATCTATGTTTCCCACATAAATTAAATTATTGTAAAATATATATCATATTGCTCATTAAAATTAATCAGTAAATCAAGTATAAATTCAATAAAAATTACCAGTCAACCATTAGAGATAATTCAATGATTTTCATAACTATACTGATAACCACACTGAGCATCCCTTAAAAATCTCTAAATTATACTACTTTTGTGATTGATATCCATGAAATCAATATTAGATTTGAAAATGAAAGTAATTATTGACCCCTTTATTTACACTGTAAAATCAATTAAAATTTTAGGTTTCACTAAAATATTTTTAAAAATTAACTGATTTAATCAACTATTTAAATAAAACATAAAATTATAATTAAAATATCATTTACTATTCAAAATCTATCAGTCAAATTGGATTCTAATTGGTAAATAATTATCTTAAATAGATGTTTCATAAACATTTTGATCCTAAATTTATTTATTTATTTTTATTTAAAATAATCCTAAAATCAAGTCTAATCTAATAAATTAGGAAGAAATTAATTGTTTCTAAAATTATAGATTTACCCTAATTTCTTCAATAATTTCATTAAAAACATAATCAAACCTTAAATCCATTAAAATTCAAAAGAAAACCATAAAATTCACAAAGATGATTAAAATTTACTAAAATAAATACCTCGTAAAACTAGATATTACTTAATTATAATAAAATTTCCCTAAAAGCTCTAATTGATTTACATAGCCTAAAATTATTTTATTTTTGTCGAGTACAACCTAATCTATTGAAAGATGTAATTTATTTAGTTAAATTTTCATTGAAAATAACAAGTCAACAAATGGAATTTTAATTAGTAAAGATTATATTCTATAAAGAAAATTTTCAGTGAAGAAGTAATATTGGTGAGATAGTACATTAAGTGACTAAAATCGTTGAAATTACTGAAAACAGTGGGATAGCTAAAGATATCTACTAAATAGATGAAATATCAATTGATATCTTAATAACTTACAAGGGTAATATACTTTGAATGGAGAAAATATACATCGAAGAGAAAAATATTCGTTGACGAGGAAAAAACATTCATTGAATAAGGAAAACATTAATTGAAGAGAGAAAATATTCATTAAAGAGGAAAGCAATCATTAAAGTGAGAAAATATGAATTGAAGCTAACAAATATTCAGTGAATCGAGAATTGCTTATAATAAATTAGTCGGTAAAATTTCTCAATGATGAGATGAAATATCAATTAAATATTGTGAAATACTTGAAATAAATGGTCTGAATTATTCAATGATCAACAAATATACATAAAAGATGAAAATATTTACTGAAAATCAATTGTACTTTAAGAGTGTATTAATTACTATTATATTAAATTAAAAATTATTAACAATTGAGTAGATTTCATCGGTTAATTATATTTAAATAGGGATATATATTTTTGATGGATACTTATGCGCGGAAGAATAGTTATTAAAAACAATTTATATAAAATAATAATTATTTATATAAAATAATAATGAAAGTAATAATAATAAAAACTTGTAATATTATTAATAATAATAAAAATAACAATAATAATAATAAAAATAATAATAATAATAAAAATAATAATAATAATAATAATAATAATAAAATTAAAATTAAAAAACTTTAAAACACTACTTATAAGATAAAAATAATAATAATAAAAAAAATAATAATAATAATAATAATAATAATAATAATAATAATAATAATAATAATAATACTAAAAGAATAAAAATTAAAGAACATTAAAACACTACTTATAAAAAATAAGTAGTATATTAAAATTATAAATGTTTAAAAATACTATGACATTGACCTACTTTTAAATGACCTTGAAATAATATTATGACTCATCCAATAACCTTAAAAATAATAATAATAATAAATATTAAAACATTACTTATAAAAATAAGTAGTAAATTTATATTTAAAAATGACTAAAAATATTATGACTTTGAGAAAATTATAATAATAATAAAATTAAAATTAAAAAACATTAAAACATTACTTATAAAAATAAGTAGTAAATTTATATAAAAATGTTTAAAAATACTAAGACCTTGTGAAATTTTAAATGACCTTGACATACTTTAAAATGACCTTGAAAAAAAAAAGGACTCATCCAATGACCTTGACAATAAAAATAATAATAATAATAATAATAATAATAATAATAATAACAACAATAATAATAATAATAATAATAAAAATATTAATAATAATATTAATAATAATAAAATGATTTCCTTTTAATAAAAGTATTATACATTAATAATAATAATAATATTATTAAAAATAATAATAATAATAAAATTAATAAAAATATTAATATTAATAATAATTAAAGTTTTTAAAAGTATTAAAAAATTTTTTTTTATAAGTAATAATAGAATAATAAAAAGTAATAATAATAATAATAATAATATTTATAAAAATTAATAATAAAATAGAATAAAATTTACAAATTTATAAGTATAATAATAAAATAATAATAATAATAATAATAATATTAATAATAATAATAAAAATAATAATAATAATAATAAAAATAAAAATAATGATAATAAAAATAATAATAACAATAATAATAATAATAATAATAATAACAATAATTATAATAAAAATAATAATAATAAAAATAATAAAATAATTATAAAAACATTAATAAAAAAAATATATAATAATCATAATAATAATAATAATATTAATAATAATAATAATAATAATAATAATAATAACAATTTTAATAATAATATAATTAATAATAATAAAAATAATAATAGTAATAATAACAATAATAATAATAATAATAATAATAATAATAATAATAATAACAATAATAATAATAATATAATTTAAAAATAGTAAATAAATAATAAAATATTGACTTAATTTAAACAAATAATTAAAGTATATTACATAAATAAAATAAAATAAAAATAAATAAATAATATTATTGACTTGATTAAAACAAAAAATTATAGTATATAAAATAAATAAAATAAAATAACAATAAATAAATAATAATATTGACTTGATTAAAACAATATTCACTTCATTAAAACAAACAATTTAATAATAATAATATAATTTAAAAATAAATAAATAATATTATTGACTTGATTAAAACAATTTTCACTTCATTAAAACAAACAATTTAATAATAATAATATAATTTATAAATAAATAATATTATTGACTTGATTAAAACAATATTCACTTCATTAAAACAAACAATTTAATAATAATAATATAATTTAAAAATAAAATAATTGACTTGATTAAAACAAACAATTAAATTTAATAATAATATAATTTAAAAATAAATAAATAATATTATTGACTTGATTAAAACAAATAATTAAAGTATATTAAATAAATATAAATTAAATTAAAATTAAATATATTATAAAATATGATGAGTCATCCAATGACCTTGAATGAGTCATGGTCTTTGTTTAAAGTTTAAAATATTATAAAATATGATGAGTCATCCAATGACCTTGAATGAGTCATGGTCTTTGTTTAAAATTAAAAATTTTATAAAATATGATGAGTCATCCAATGACCTTGAATGAGTCATGGTCTTTGTTTAAAATTAAAAATATTATAAAATATGATGAGTCATCCAATGACCTTGAATGAGTCATGGTCTTTGTTTCAATGACCTTGAACGAGTCATTGTCTTTGTCTTAAAAATTTTTTGTACTTTTGGACTTAGAAAATTTTCTCTCAGCGGGGGGGGGGAGGGGGTACTGTGCTGGATGTGACATGTGCTGGATGTGACAGATCCCACTACTAAAGATTATCAAAAGTGTCACCAGAGAAACTTCATTATTTAATGGACGATTTATTAGAGAAACTCAACTATTCAAATTAACATATTTTAGATTTATATTTTGTAAATAATTACCTTAAATGATGAGTTTTCATTTTTCGAACTCTATTTAGATCATTTTAATAGAAAATTAGATATTTTATTTCTATTCTTTATTCATTTTTATTCTATAAATAATATTATAAAGAAAACTCTATATCAACTAGGCTGAATTTGACTTAACTCGTACATCTATAATACTTACAAAATAAAGTACGGTTATGTACCTATGCCACGCTTCATTACATAAATATTACTTATTACATGTTGCTACTTATAAATATGAGTTTTAAAAATATATTTTCTATTTTAGATTTATTCCCATACGTTTTCGTGAAAATTTTTGACATTCACTCTTTGATGAGCTATAGAACAGTGCTCATGAGTCATGAAATAGACTTTAACACAACTTTGTAGCTTGACCCAATGCCTTCGATCAAAAAGTCATGATGATGGTTCATTTCTCTAATTACCATTAATAACTCAACGAATCAACTAGCGCTCACATTTTCAAAGTAATGTAATCTCTCATAAATCTTTGTCATGGCCAATATGAAATGCTATAAAACCAAGACCGTGAGTATGACAAATAATCTATTATTCTGAATTACTTTATATCCAAACAAAAGACACATCATGACGACTAATAACTCCAGCAATCTGCAACTTGTTTCTGAAGCAAAAACCATTCATTTCACTACTTGTTTTGTTTTATTGTTTTCCATTTACTTCTATCACATCTTCTAATTATTCTTTCAAAATTCACTTTCTGTGATCTACAACAATTGTTGGATTAATATTTTACAAGTCGATTAATCTCTAACTCTCCATGTTCTATTTTATAAATAAATAGAATACGTTTAATGATTTCTAACACAAACTCACACACTGTCACAAGATTTGCACTTTTCTTTCTGAAATTAATTTGTAAACGTGAAGCCAATATTCCAATGGAAAATCGCGTTTTCTGTAACGTTAAGTATATTAAATTTATGCTCAAAATTTATTTATTTCACTTCACTGACCACTAACTTTTCAATAATTTTTTGATACGCTTTTCTTCTACTAATTGATGAAATTCAAACATTATACTATTAAAATTAATTACCTTCAATAATTTGAAAATATTTCTCAATGACATTAGCACTCTAATAAAATATGTAATCAATATTTTAAATGAAAATAATTAAAAATAAAATAATTAATTTTTTTTCAACATATTTATTCATAATCAACGCAGCGTTATAAACAGGGACGGGAATAAATCACAAACAATTTTGCACTCCTAATTCATTTACAATTCGTTGTTATTATTAACTTCAATATTCCTTATAATATTGGAAAGATTTCCAGATTCATCTATGTAATTTGTTATAACATAATTATTACTATCAGAGAGAGAATGATTGCAAAATAGATCCTCAACACAGTCCATGTCTGAATAGTATTCCTCACTGTCTCCTTCATCCGAATCTATGGCTCGAATCAAGTTCCAATTTTCCTCGAGAGATTTGTTTATCAGTGGAGGAATTGTTAAAATTTCCACAAAGTTATCATCACTTTTATTGTGAATATACATTTCTTCAATTCTTGATCCACACGATGGGCACTTGTTCGTAATTAAGATCCATTTCCATATGCAATCTTCACAGAATTGATGTTCACATCCAACTGCCTTTGCGGTTTGGGAACAATTATTTGATAAGCAAATACAGCACTCCATGTTATCAGAAAATATCAGAACATATTTTTAATTAAAACAAAATTAATGCAATGACGTCATAATAATTTCCGTAAAAATTTATAAAGTTTCATAAAGTTTTAATTGAAAAAAGTTGACAGACTGTTTAATGTAAAATGATAAATTGGAATGTTATGTTTACAAACAGAAATTTAATCACCTTTTACGTAAATAAAGATAATTGGAAGAAAACAGACTTTGTAACTGTTTTAGCTTCTAACAATAATGATAATTATATTTAATAATAATAATAATAATAAAAATATTTAAGGACTTTTTTTAATTTTCACCTCTGATTTCTTTATTTCATTTAAAAATGACATTGTATTTTCTACAAAATTTGACTATGACTCAGATTTATTTATAGTATTCATAGTTAAATTTTGTGATTTCACTTGAAAAAGGCTGTGCCGAAAATTTGTGAATACCATAAATAAATCTGATTTAAAGTCAAATTTTGTAGAAAATAAAATTTAATAAATTATATAAAGTTATTTATATAAAATTTAAATAAATTATTTTAAAATGCTTTAATATTGAAGAATTTAAAAATTTTAAAAAAAAGTTTAATAAATTATAAAAAAATATTAATAAATAACTTGATATGCTTAAATATTTAATAATTTAAAAATTTTGAAAAAGGAAATTTTAGAATTTAATAAAATTGTATAGAATTTTTAATCTGAAATAAACAAAAAAATCATAATTTTTTAAAGTGTAATTAGAAAAATGAACTTTTTGTTGTATTTAAAATACATGCTAAAATAAAATTTAAACAAACTTAAGCCTAAAGCACGGGGGCAGAAACCACAACACCCGGGTCACATGCAACATACCGTTTATGATTTTGGTGAATACGATATTATTCATTAAAATTCAACACGATTTCACCAAAATATTTTTTGATATTATTTTGACATTATGCTAGTGGAAACATGTAATGTTATAAATGTTTAACTTTTCTATTGTTAATTTATGATTAATAATTGAAAACTTTAATAATGATTTTTTCTGTTTTCAATTTTCACTCCCAAAACGTTATTTATAATGCTGACCATGGCTCTTTCATAAAGAAACCAATTTGTAAAAATCAGTAAATATTTTTTTACAATTTTACCGGTAAATTAATATTTTTGAAATTAATAAAAATTGATTTTGATTAACTATATTTATGTTTTTATTAATTTTATTTGTGATTCTATAAAATTAAAAATCAAAATGTTACCCAAATCTTTAAACTACCGAATGTCCATCAATGCTAGCATTCATTGAAAGAATGATAACTGAAATCGTAGGCTAAGAAGATATTTTAAGCACTGGTTACCTTAATAATGATATCAATGAAAGCATAACTACAGTCAAAAATGAGCTACTTCAGGAAGAATTTTTTTTAAAAAAGCTATAAAGATTTCACTACACATTAATTAGTTTTATAACTTAAGGACCCCATAATAAATAATTCTTTGTGTATAATGTATGCAAGGATTTCTGCTTTAAAATTCATGTTTCTTGGTATATTAATAAAAATAATATTCAAATAATATTTAAAATATTTCAAAATTGAAAACAAAAATAAAAATAAATATTTAAATAAACGGTAATTAGTTAATTACAAGAATTAATTACAACACACATTTTTCAATATATTTGAAAATTAGTTTACATATTCAAATTAATTTTTAATATTTTTCAAATTTATTCACATTTAAATATTAAAAAAACAAAATTTTTAATTATTACATTCGTAAACAACTACAAAATCGACATATCCTAAATTTTCTAACCAAACTATTTTAAAACACTCGTACTCACAGCCTTTCGCATATTAAGTTTAGCATCTAATGCTGTCATCAACAGTTTTTCATATATGACACGTTCTCAATAGTTATTAAAAAATTTAGTTTATTTAAAATATGACATCACTATTTCACTGATGCCGCTCCTACATTTAACCTCGATATAATAAAACAATATATAGAATTTATCTATATAGAATACACCTGATATATATGGATGGCTCAATATCTGCTAACAGATTGGTTAAGGAATTGTTTTATTTCACGAGTAGAAACATTTTTGAAGAAAGATAATTAGAGCTTCAAAATTTTGATACTTATCGATAATGCAGGGAGTCACAGTAAAGAGTTTGATCATATTAACGTAAAATAATTGTGACGTCTTCCTCCAAATTGTCCATCCTTGATTCAACCATTAGATCACAACGGAATCATTCCAACACTAAAGGCACACAATGCGGCTAGTATTCCAAAATCTTTTCAAAACATTTGAAAACGATGCAAATGCAACGCTTACTTAAACTTTGAAAATGTTTTCAACTTAAAATTGTGTTACACTGAAAGATTCAGCTTCCAAGGAATCAAAACAGTTTACACTGCATGCTTGTTGATGATCTCAATTAGCTCAAATGGTTAATTAATATTACGTCATTGCGTTATTATTATTATTAATATTATTATTATTATTATTAATATTATTAATATTATTAATATTATTAATATTATTAATATTATTATTATTATTATTATTATTATTATTATTATTATTATTATTATTATTATTATATTATTATTATTATTATTATTATTATCATCATCATTATTATAAAATTTTATTTCCATTTTTTTATCATTTATGACGTCATTGCATTAATTTTGTTTTAATTAAAAATATGTTCTGATATTTTCTGATAACATGGAGTGCTGTATTTGCTTATCAAATAATTGTTCCCAAACCGCAAAGGCAGTTGGATGTGAACATCAATTCTGTGAAGATTGCATATGGAAATGGATCCTAATTACGAACAAGTGCCCATCGTGTGGATCAAGAATTGAAGAAATGTATATTCACAATAAAAGTGATGATAACTTTGTGGAAATTTTAACAATTCCTCCACTGATAAACAAATCTCTCGAGGAAAATTGGAACTTGATTCAAGCCATAGATTCAGATGAAGGAGACAGTGAGGAATACTATTCAGACATGGACTGTGTTGAGGATCTATTTTGCAATCATTCTCTCTCTGATAGTAATAATTATGTTATAACAAATTACATAGATGAATCTGGAAATCTTTCCAATATTATAAGGAATATTGAAGTTAATAATAACAACGAATTGTAAATGAATTAGGAGTGCGAAATTGTTTGTGATTTATTCCCGTCCCTGTTTATAACGCTGTGTTGATTATGAATAAATATTTCAAAAAAAATAATCTTTCCACTTTGTTAGATGTTACGAAAACCTCTTCTAAATTATTTTCATTTAAACGATTCATAATCCAAACTTTTATTGACATAGCATTATTTTTGAGTTTTTAAACTATTTTTTACAAAGGAACGTTTTGGCTTTCATTAAACATTTTTTTCAAAACATTCTTTTTGAAATTATGAGGACTTTTTTGTTTTTCACCTCTGATTTCTTTTTATTTTAATTTATAAACATATTTATTAAAAAAAATGTTTAGCATATTAAAATGTTATTACGAATTCTCTTATCAATTTAAATTTAAAAATTTAATTTAAAAATACTTTTTCGAATTATAAGATCAGTTTCATTTAAAAATTATTTATGCAAAAATGATTTCTAGATAACTCCAATTCCAATTCATTATCTCTTTCACTGAACCGGAGCAGAATTGCAAAGCTCTCCTCGCTTGACAACTCGAATAACGGCACTGGCAATCTGTCGGAGGTAAATTTAAGGCGTCTCCATTTGCAGACCTCCAACAACGAAGGTAATTCAAATTTTTATTATTTTAAAAATTTTCTTTAAAATTTGGTTTATGTCGTGACATTTGCACTTGTACTTGGTTTCGGGTGTAAAATGAGGTCAGTGCAAATTCGGAATTTTATAATATCAGAATTGTGTGGAAGATATCATTTAGTTATAATGTTTTTATTTTTATAGGAATAAATTATAAATGTAAATTCGAATGGTGTTAAAAATGACTCAAAACTAATTTTTAATTAAAACAAAAAGTTATCCATTTCATAATAAACAGTTTTATGTAAAGTTTAATCCTATCAATGCCAAATATAATCTTGATAGAATAAAATAGTAAAATAAAAATGCTTTTCGAATCGAATTTAATGGTTTGGAAACGGAAAGAGAACATTGTGTTGGAGTTGGTATAAGATGAAGGAAATAAAATAAGGAACCAAAATTCGAAAATGAACAAAAACATTAAAAATAAAGTACAAAAAGCAATTAAATATTTTAAAATTTGAAGATTAATATTGATCGAGGGAAACAGTTATGGTTGAACGCATAATCAAGAGAGGAACCCAAAATTAATTAATTCCCTAATAGAAAACCGGATATTTAAAGTTATTAGACTCAAAGTTTCGGTCAGTGTTAGTCAAAGTTAGTGGTCAGTGAAGTGAAATAAATAAATTTTGAGCATAAATTTAATATACTTAACGTTACAGAAAACGCGATTTTCCATTGGAATATTGGCTTCACGTTTACAAATTAATTTCAGAAAGAAAAGTGCAAATCTTGTGACAGTGTGTAAGTTTGTGTTAGAAATCATTAAACGTATTCTATTTATTTATAAAATAGAACATGGAGAGTTAGAGATTAATCGACTTGTAAAATATTAATCCAACAATTGTTGTAGATCACAGAAAGTGAATTTTGAAAGAATAATTAGAAGATGTGATAGAAGTAAATGGAAAACAATAAAACAAAACAAGTAGTGAAATGAATGGTTTTTGCTTCAGAAACAAGTTGCAGATTGCTGGAGTTATTAGTCGTCATGATGTGTCTTTGTTTGGATATAAAGTAATTCAGAATAATAGATTATTTGTCATACTCACGGTCTTGGTTCTATAGCATTTCACATTGGCCATGACAAAGATTTCTGAGAGATTACATTACTATGAAAATGTGAGCGCTAGTTGATTCGTTGAGTTATTAATGGTAATTAGAGAAATGAATCATCATCATGACTTTTTGATCGAAGGCATTGGGTCAAGCTACAAAGTTGTGTTAAAGTCTATTTCATGACTCATGAGCACTGTTCTATAGCTCATCAAAGAGTGAATGTCAAAAATTTTCACGAAAACGTATGGGAATAAATCTAAAATAGAAAATATATTTTTAAAACTCATATTTATAAGTAGCAACATGTAATAAGTAATATTTATGTAATGAAGCGTGGCATAGGTACATAACCGTACTTTATTTTGTAAGTATTATAGATGTACGAGTTAAGTCAAATTCAGCCTAGTTGATATAGAGTTTTCTTTATAATATTATTTATAGAATAAAAATGAATAAAGAATAGAAATAAAATATCTAATTTTCTATTAAAATGATCTAAATAGAGTTCGAAAAATGAAAACTCATCATTTAAGGTAATTATTTACAAAATATAAATCTAAAATATGTTAATTTGAATAGTTGAGTTTCTCTAATAAATCGTCCATTAAATAATGAAGTTTCTCTGGTGACACTTTTGATAATCTTTCATTGACATTGTCTAAAAATTTGTACAATTTAAACAAAAATTAAATAAAAATTAATTATTACTTGATAATAAATTTAATTGCAAAGAACTCTCACGACCGGATATCATGTTATTAAGCTCAATTTTCATTTGGTTTGGTTGTAAATTGAAAATCGACTTGAATATCATTTTAAATAATCTTTTTGTTTGTATGAAGTCACTTTCTGAATGCCATTGAGACTTTAGGACTCGAAGATCGGCACAACTTAGAAAATATATCTTGTGTAACCAAGTTAAGATTCTTGTTATAGGATCTTCGGTAATATGACGAAGAGATTTCTGGGAAATCGACATCAATGATTTAGTATTCAGAGGTCTCATTCTAACAGCTAAAACAATCGAATTAACGAGTGAAAATGGAGTATATAAAACATTTTTTTCTATTCTTATACATTTTAAAAAATAGTAAAATAGTAAAATTCAATAACAAAAAAGGCTGCTAAAGAATTTTTCTATTTTTTATTTATGATATTTATTTATAATTTCATATGTAAGAATTATATATCACATTTTAATAGTGTGAGACGTTTAAAATATTCAAATTATTTTTCAGTATCATTATTTGTATTATTTTATTAATTTAAAAAATCCATTCAAAAGTTTATTTTATCACAAAATTCAATATTATTTAAACACAAACAATATCCATTTTGTACAATAATTATTTTTAATATTTTTGAGGATTATTTAGCAAGCATTAGTCATTAATTGAGCAAGAAATATTCATACACAAGCAATCAATAAATATTTTATTTTTCTAAATTTGAAAGATTTAAAATATTAATTTTATACTCAACCCGTTTCATCAATCCATGCCTTAATTTAAATTTATTTATGTTATTTAAATTTAAATTTAATATTATAATTTTATTAAAGTTGAATTCAGCAAATCTTTATCAGGGTAGTTCATTATCGAAAAACTGTATAAAAAATCGGTTTATCGATTTTTTAAGACGAAATAAAATTAAAAATTTATTCAATTATAAAAAATTAATTTTTTTGAAATAAATTTTTATTTTTTATTATGAAACAGATTCTTGACAAGAATAAAGCATAGATTGCTTCAGGTATAAAGTAGTGTCGATTCTTCATGATAAGATATTCTGTGGTTTGAAAGTTTGAGGTGCAAAAGAAATTCGTACAGGTTTCACTTATTGTTATTATTATTAATTTGAGTGAATGAAAATATCAGAGAAGAGAAAGCAAAAGTCTAGTTAAATTTTGGTTATGACTGATCAGGTCCGTTTATCGGTCGAAATATTTCATTGCGGAAATTGGCTAATTTTGTTATTTGTTTAAATTTTATTTATATTATTATTATTATTATTATTATTTTAACTTTAAAATCTTTTTTCATTGTCGATAGCGCAATAATTTATATAAAAATAATTTAAATAAATAACTAGTATTTAAGTGTTGAATGAATGGCTTAAATTTATTTGGACAGTCAGTGAATTGTTAATAAAATGCTAATACTTGTGTAATAAAATTTTCCTATTAAGGTGGCACTGAATGTGTTAAGAAAGGTTACTGAACAATATTTGCAAATAAATTGACATCGAGTCTCATATCGTTTTCTTTCTCTTCAAAAACTGAAGTGTGAATTTTTGAATGTTTTACGAACGATTTAAAGTTATTATGACCATTTCGACTACTTTGTAAAGGGTTTTATACTCCATAATTAGATACGGGGGTTACTAAAAATCGCATTCTCATAATCAACCAAATACAATGTGTAATCTTACAAATGATTTATATCTGGAGATAATAATAAATTAAACTCAATTTTTCGTATCGAAAATTATTATTGAAAATTTCTATCATAGCGATTAATTGAAATTAATTTATTATGTAAAATTCAATTATTTCAATATTTACATTTTACTTGTGTAATAACTTTGATATTTCAGATTTTAGTAATTTCCCTTTTCTGACTCATTAAAACAATTTAAAATCTCGACAAAACACAATGGAAAGGAAATAATCAAAATTGAAAAACAATAAATGCAGACAAATACATGAGCATGTTAAATGTTATGCAAAAAATATTAATATTAACTTAAAAAGTTAAGTTTTAACAGGAGTTAAAAATTAAAATTTAATATTTAAAATAATTTTTGTTCACTGATTTCCTTTGTTATTAAAGTTTCTACAAAATTTAATCGTAAAATTTTGTAACTTTTATATGGGTGCTTTCATTAGCACTCCAAAAATTATCAGATTCCATAAAAATAATTATATCCTTTTCTCCCTATATCTGGAAATTCGCATTATTAAATTATTCTATTTTTAAATTAATTAGTTTAGTAGTGAGATGGATGCTCTTTGGTTGACAAAATACAATAAATCATGATGATTACTCATTGCTATGAGAGAGAGTGAGTCAGACTACAAGATGATGTTTTATACTTTTTGTAATTCATCGTAATCTAGCCCAACATCATGGTTACTTCAAAATAATTTCTTTCTTATATAGATTTAAAAAATATGAAAAAGTCATATTCAAAGGTCAAGAACGAGGAAGGAAAAATCGTGAAAATCTTTGACATTCTCTCTTTGATGAGCTATAGAACAGTGCTCATGAGTCATGACATAGACTTTAACACAACTCTGTAGCTTGACCCATTGCTTTCGATCAAAAAGTCATGATGATGATTCATTTCTCTAATTACCATTAATAACTCAACGAATCAACTAGCGCTCACATTTTCATAGTAATATAATCTCTCAGAAATCTTTGTCATGGCCAATATGAAATGCTATAGAACCAAGACCGTGAGTATGACAAATAATCTATTATTCTGAATTACTTTATATCCAAACAAGACACATCATGACGACTAATAACTCCAGCAATCTGCAACTTGTTTCTGAAGCAAAAACCATTCATTTCACTACTTGTTTTGTTTTATTGTTTTCCTTTAACTTCTATCACATCTTCTAATTATTCTTTCAAAATTCACTTTCTGTGATCTACAACAATTGTTGGATTAATATTTTACAAGTCGATTAATCTCTAACTCTCCATGTTCTATTTTATAAATAAATAGAATACGTTTAATGATTTCTAACACAAACTCACACACTGTCACAAGATTTGCACTTTTCTTTCTGAAATTAATTTGTAAACGTGAAGCCAATATTCCAATGGAAAATCGCGTTTTCTGTAACGTTAAGTATATTAAATTTATGCTCAAAATTTATTTATTTCACTTCACTGACCACTAACTTTGACTAACACTGACCGAAACTTTGAGTCTAATAACTTTAAATATCCGGTTTTCTATTAGGGAATTAATTAATTTTGGGTTCCTCTCTTGATTATGCGTTCAACCATAACAGTTTCCCTCGATCAATATTAATCTTCAAATTTTAAAAATATTTTATTGCTTTTTGTACTTTATTTTTAATGTTTTTGTTCATTTTCGAATTTTGGTTCCTTATTTTATTTCCTTCATCTTATACCAACTCCAACACAATGTTCTCTTTCCGTTTCTAAACCATTAAATTCGATTCGAAAAGCATTTTTATTTTACTATTTTATTCTATCAAGATTATATTTGGCATTGATAGGATTAAACTTTACATAAAACTGTTTATTATGAAATGGATAACGTTTTGTTTTAATTAAAAATTAGTTTTGAGTCATTTTTAACACCATTCGAATTTACATTTATAATTTATTCCTATAAAAATAAAAACATTATAACTAAATGATATCTTCCACACAATTCTGATATAATAAAATTCCGAATTTGCACTGACCTCATTTTACACCCGAAACCAAGTACAAGTGCAAATGTCACGACATAAGCCAAATTTTAAAGAAAATTTTTAAAATAATAAAAATTTGATTTACCTTCGTTGTTGGAGGTCTGCAAATGGAGACGCCTTAAATTTACCTCCGACAGATTGCCAGTGCCGTTATTCGAGTTGTCAAGCGAGGAGAGCTTTGCAATTCTGCTCCGGTTCAGTGAAAGAGATAATGAATTGGAATTGGAGTTATCTAGAAATCATTTTTGCATAAATAATTTTTAAATGAAACTGATCTTATAATTCGAAAAAGTATTTTTAAATTAAATTTTTAAATTTAAATTGATAAGAGAATTCGTAATAACATTTTAATATGCTAAACATTTTTTTAATAAATATGTTTATAAATTAAAATAAAAAGAAATCAGAGGTGAAAAACGAAAAAGTCCTCATAATTTCAAAAAAGAATGTTTTGAAAAAAATGTTTAATGAAAGCCAAAACGTTCCTTTGTGAAAAATAGTTTAAAAACTCAAAAATAATGCTATGTCAATAAAAGTTTGGATTATGAATCGTTTAAATGAAAATAATTTAGAAGAGGTTCTCGTAACATCTAACAAAGTGGAAAGATAATTTTTTTTGAAATATTTATTCATAATCAACACAGCGTTATAAACAGGGACGGGAATAAATCACCAACAATTTTGCAATCCCAATTCATTTAAAATTCATTGTTATTTCTAGCTTCAATATTTCTCATAAAATTGGAAAGGCATTCAGATTCATCTATGTAATTTGTTATGACATATTTTTTACTATCAGACAAAAAATGATCGCGAAATAGATCCTCAATACAGCCAATGCCCTTTTCACTGTCTTCTTCATCTGAATCTATGGCTCGAATCAAGTTCCAATTTTCCTCGAGAGATTTGTTCATTAGTGGAGGATTCGTTAAAATTTCCACAAAGTTATCATCACTTTTATTGTGAATATACATTTCTTCAATTCTTGATCCACACGATGGGCACTTGTTCGTAATTAAGATCCATTTCCATATGCAATCTTCACAGAATTGATGTTCACATCCAACTGCCTTCGCGGTTTGGGAACAATTATTTGATAAGCAAATACAGCACTCCATATTATCAGAAAATATCAGAACATATTTTTAATTAAAACAAAATTAATGCAATGACGTCATAATAATTTCCGTAAAAATTTATAAATTTTCATAAAGTTTTAATTGAAAAAGTTGACAGACTGTTCAATGTAAAATGATAAATTAAATTGTTATGTTTAGCAACTGAAACTGAATCATCTGTTACGGAAATAAAATTTAATAATAATTATGATAATAATAATAATAATAATAATAATAATAATAATAATAATAATAATAATAATAATAATAATAATAGTAATAATAATAATAATAATAATAATAATAATAATAATAATAATAATAATAATAATAATAATAAAATGATATTTAATTAGATTTTTAATGGCAGATAAGTTTTGATCTTATTGAGCTCTGATCGCTATCATCATTACAATTTTTCTTTACCACTATTTCTAAATATAGAAAAATACAGTAAATATCTGACTAATCTGCCATTAGAAATCGAATTGAATATTTATTTAAAACTTTATTTTATTCAGTTAGTAGTTTGAAAACAAAAAATACTTCGATTCTATTTTATTACCTACCAATTAAATTCTACTATAAATTTGAAAAGTATTCACACCTATTCAGTGATAAAAAGATGATTAGTTGCTCAAACTTTTAGTTTGTAATATATTGAATGTATTTATATACATTTGATATTAGTGGTATATAAAGAATGGTGATAATTAATGATACTGCAGGGAGAAAGGTCAGATCCTGTAATATAGTCACAAAGTTGCTGGGTTCAATATCGGATGGTATCGAGTTTCTTACATGGTAATAATGATAGCCAAATAAGCTCGAAAATAGCCTTCCATCAAAAATAAAACTAAATATCACAGTCAAACTTTAAAAATAATAATATTTATTAATACTGTTATTATTGTTATTACATTTAATTCGTAACGCCTTATATCGAAACCTTGCTCGTGGTATGTCGCAGTCAACTTGTAATGAGTAAAATGTTACAAAAGCTGAAATTCCGTTAAACTTGTATATATGAATAAAAAATCGAGTTAATTTCAAATTTTAATCAAAACCAACAATATGAAATTCAACTTCATAGCGAAATAAACAAAATAAAAATGGATCCTATAGAAAGAGCTTATTACGATAATTGTCACCAGAAATTACTGCTGATTAATTATTTTCAAAGCTCGTTGAAACTCTTTTTCACTCTTTAGTTCTTCTTCATATAGAGGTTTTCTACCGTAGATGCGGTCAGTTGTCTGTTTTGATCTTGCAATTGTGTCAGAACTTTTCTATAAGGAACTAAACAGCTTTGTAGTTCTCTTTTTAATTTTCCACTATATAATTCTAAAGAATCTTTCTCAAAGAAATAATCCTCTAACTCTTAAGCTAAAGCTGTCCATTTTTGGAGGCCAATTAAATTTAAACCAGGAAATAATTAGTTATTGTTGATCAGTTTTGGCTTTCATTGGAAATGGAGATATTTAGTAATTCAATATTTACTGATTTTTACAAATTGGTTTCTTTATGAAAGAGCCGTGGTCAGCATTATAAATAACGTTTTGGGAGTGAAAATTGAAAACAGAAAAAATCATTATTAAAGTTTTCAATTATTAATCATAAATTAACAATAGAATAGTTAAACATTTATAGCATTGCATGTTTCCACTGGCATAATGTCAAAATTATATCAAAAAATATTTTTGTGAAATCGTGTTGAATATCGTATTCACCAAAATTATAAACGGTATACTGCATGTGACCCGGGTGTTGTGGTTTCTGCCCCCGTGCTTTAGGTTAAAGTTTGTTTAAATCTTATTTTAGCATAAAGTATTGGAAATACAACAACAAGTTCATTTTTCTAATTACACTTTAAAAAATTATGATTTTTTTGTATTTCAGATTAAAAATTCTATACAATTTATTAAATTCTAAAATTTCCTTTTTCAAAATTTTTAAATTCTTAAATATTTAACCATTTAAAGTTATTTATTTAAATTTTATATAATTTATTAAATTTTATTTAAATTTTTAAATTCTTCAATATTAAAGCATTTTAAAATTATTTATTTAAATTTTATATAAATAACTTTATATAATTTATTAAATTTTATTTTAAAATTAAAAATTCTTAAATATAAAATCATTTTAAAATTATTAATTTAATTTTAATATAATTAATTTTATATAATTTATTATATTTTTATTTTAGTTTTTAAAATATTTATTAAAATTTATTTTATATTTATATGATGAAACTTTTCAAAAATATTTTTAATTCTTCGTTAAAGTCAAAGAATTTTAAAATGTTTATTTATTTACAGAACATAAATTGTTAAAAAATAAATCCTTAAAATAAAATATAATATAAAATAAATAATACAAATGCAAAATAATTTTTAAAACATTATTATTAAAATTTCACATTTAAAAGTATATAAAATATTTATTGTGAGGATGCAGTAAATTATAAAATGCTTTAAAGCACGTGTGAAATTAATTATTATTTATTTAAGTAAAGTTGAAATTATAATTACTTTTGATAAATTTGTCGTGTTGTTTCATTAATAAGAAAAGTGATAGATTTATTATTGCAAGAACTTTAAAAAGATAAAATCGACCTTGCATTTCACATGAAACAAAATCACAGAAAGTTTGTGTTAATGATAAAATTATATTGAAAGGTTTTGTCATATAAAAATTTGAACCTTCACATTTTAATTAATGAATAAATTTTATTATAATCAAATCGATTTTAAACTTTATTTATTAATATTTATTTCATATATAATTTAAAAAGAATATTTTAAATAAAATCTCTAAGTATGTAAAATTATTTTTAAAAAATCAACTTTATAAAAAATAAAATACACAAATATATAAAGTATGCTTTCTGAAATAATATATATGAATATAAAGTTATAATTAAAAATTGCTGTTTCTCAAAAATAAAAAATTATTTATATTTAATGATTTTGTAAAAATTTCTTTACAAAAGTATTTAAAAACTATTTTGTTAGGCTAAATTTATTTTTTTAAATTTATAAATTTATCATATTTTAGAAAATATTAATTAATTCTCATGTCAATTAATTTAATGAGTAATTTGTTTAAATAAATCTTAATTATAAAGCATATAAACAAAACCAAAAATAATGTATCAATTCAAAAAAGATTTCGAGTTCAGTGTTAAATGTTTTTCATTGAATGATAATGAGAATATGGGAGAAAATATCAGAAACGGGGGGAAAATAATTTTGTATCATAGTTTAATGAAATTTTATTCAAACCAAGATGTAAAATATCCTTTGATGTTTGAAATAACTAATCTCGATCGAGAAGTTCATTGTGGAGTAATAGAATTTACCGCAAAAGAAGGGGAGATGTATATACCAGAATGGATGATGACGCAACTGGGTGTCACAAATGGGCAGAAAGCTTTCATTAAATACTTTGAGCCTTCAAATGGAAAAAGAATTCAATTCCAACCTCATAATTCAGAATTTTTACATTTTGAAGATCATAAATCTGTTTTGGAAAAATGTTTGGTGAATTTTGCATGCTTGTCGAAAGGAGATTCGATTCCCATTGTTTATAATGGGAAAACTTACTACGGGGACATCGTTGACTGTGAACCGTCTAATGTAATATGCATCATAGATTGTGATCTCGAGGTCGATTTCAAACCTCCAAAAGATTATGATAGTTACATAGCAAGGATAGAGGCTGAGAAAGTCAAAACAAATTTACATCATCCGGAATTTAAAATTGAAAACAATGAAACACTCAATGTTAAGCCTGGTACCCCAAATTATAACTACAAATTCGGATTTTTATCTTTTCCACAAGATAATTTCAAACCCTTCAAACCTGTAGAAGAACCAAGCAGTACAAAGAAATTTAGTGCGTTTCAAGGATTTGGTCGTAAATTAGTAGATTAATTATTTGATTTGATTTAATTCTTAAATAAATATTTCAAAGATATGTTTATATTTTTTCACTCTTATTTAAAATTCGATTGTTATCTTAAAATTCGGTTTTCTTCTATATTTTTTTAATGCATTTAATGCATTTATTGCCTTAATGTTATGTCGTATAAAATTCTTTATCAAATTTTTATAAAACGAAATTTATAATTTTTTTGAAATATAAAAGAAGAAATTTGTTTAAATAAAAAGTATTTATTTTTTATAGCTTAAAGTTCATATCTTTCTGTCAAAATATAGTGTACCGTAATATATATGTTGAATTGGCGCTTTATTTTATTTTTTGTTAATTCAATGCCAAATTTTTGTTTTAATCAATTATGATAAATATTGACGAATGTTAATCAATGTATTTAATCAAATTTGTGTTTGTATTTTAATTGAATTAATAATAACATGAAAAGTCTAAACAATAGGAATATAATAATTTAACGGATAGTATTGATTACGCTCTAAAAATATAATGATAGAAAAGTGTGAAGATTAATACTGTATATGTATTATTTACTATCTCTCTTCCACAATAGTTGTCACATTTGACAAACATAAATTTTCTTCCATAATACTTGTCCGATTTGATAAAACTTTTTTTTATTTGATACAATTTGTGTTAGACCGATTTTCAAAAGTAATAGCTTGCAGAAATGGGTTACTCAAGGCTTGTATTGAATTAAGAAACTAAAGATCCAAAACATTTAGGTCTGGACTATTCGGAGGTTGAGATTTCAATTGCAGACTCCAACCTTCTTTTACAAGTTCTTGTAAAGCAGAATCATTATTTGTTAAATGAGGTTTGGCATTGTCTTGCTGTATGTAAACAGTACGTAATTTTTCATTGTTTGGAAATTTTGAACGTATTTATGGCAAAACATTTTTAATCATCATATTTTGAATTTCTTCTTTGCCGATCTGTTCTATAAGTTTCGTTACCGAAGTTCCCTTTAGACGATTTTTAGGATTTCTTTTGGAATTTTCTTTGAAAGTGAATGACCAGATTCCAATTTTTCCATCGAAATATTCGGTTTTTAGATGAACCCTATTTTGGTCTTGCGTGTGCACGCGTACAAATTTTAAACAAGGCACATTTACACTCTAATACTACTAGTATTGTGTTGTGAGTACTTTATTTCTTTAATTTTTTAACTAAATACTACTAATTTTTGTTCTTAAATTTGAACTTTTAGAAAATAATTTAAACAGTACAAATTTAGCAAATCTTTAACAAAATTAGGTAAAAAAAGCATACATTTTCAATAATCGGACCAAAAATATCCAAATGTGAAATCTATTGTGGAACAGAGGTAGTATTAAACCTTGATTATATATTTAAACAAGGAAATGTACAATTCAAGTGCATGATGGACAAAAAACCTTTACCTACTTTGAGCCACCGGATCCTACATTTAAAATCAGTTTATTAATCAATATATTTTATCATGTTAAATATTGATAAATAATAAATATCACGATAAATTTTTATATTTTACTTATATTTTGATCATTTTAGACATGCTCACAAAGTCATTTGTTATACCAAAGTGAATGTATGACTTGTATTTATTAAAACTATATAGTCTTGACCTGCATAATGTTTAGTTGGTCTACATAAAAATACCAGTTTTTTAGGAATTTTAGAAAGATTATCATCAGGGGAAGAGGTTGAGCCAGCGGGATCCAATTCGTCTACTTACAAAATTGTTAAATAAAAAAATAATTATTGAAATAGAATGAATAAATCTGAAGACTTCAAGTCCAAACTGTTTGTCTGAATACTTTTTTCTAAACTATTGGAATCTGTCTATATACCATTTGGAAATAAGAATATTAAGTAAAACAAAATTAAACAACAACATACATTAGAATCGTCGAAATTCTGATTGTTCACCGAAGAAACACTCGGTGATGCTTCCCGACTGCTGCCCTGTAATGAAAGGAATTGCATATCAAACATGGATAACTTGTTAGCGTTGGATTCGTTGATTTGATTTTCTAACCGTTTTTTACTCTGAATTTCTTTGTTGAGTAAATGCTCGATTTGGTCGAGATTTATCAGTATTTCTTCAACCAGAATTCCAGATAATCCTTAAAAGAAAATGGATGACGAAAATTTCCGAATAAAAAAAATTCCGAGAAAGAAAAATTCCAAATAACATATCCTAAACAATTTGCAATATTAAGAACCAAAAGATTGATATAATATTCGGAAGTAATTTATTCATATTAGTGAACTGTATTATGCTTGCTTTGTTGTTTTTGGAATGATACACAATGCAAATAAATGTAAAATGATTTTATCTATGAATATAAAAATTTATTAACTGTAATTATAAAGAATTCAATCCAAAATTTATTATTTATAAATTTGAAATTTATTTACTGCTTCTTGTATGTTGTTGGACTTCTATTAATTGAATTTCTGCAATAACATTTGCTGATTCAACTTCATCAGCATCTTCAGTGTGTTTGACTTCACCAACAATTTTAGTGACTTCGTTAAAAATGTTAAATTGGATTTTTAATTTCGTAAAAGCGGAAGTTAAAAAAATTTATATATAAATAAATTTTATTTACTTAATATAATATATTAAAAGATAACGCCAATAAAAAACTTTTCGTACGATATATTTCGATAGCATAACTAAAATCTTCAGGTACTCAAAACCAACTAAAAATATTATGAATAAACATTTAATTTAAACAAATTATTTTTTATTAAATTAATTTTGTAATTAATAAATATTTATAAAATATAATATATAATTAATATCTTATAAATAATAATAAATTTCGAACAAATGATGGCCTTATATTAATAAAAACTCAAGAAAGCCAAATAAAAGAAATATGTTTGGGAGGAAATTATTTTTATCATCAGTCTGCTATCATAATCTTTGTTAAATGTTATAAACCGTGGGAAAACTGATTACTGGTATGATCGACTTTAATTTTTCTAATTTATAGGCGATCGATTTCTAAAAATGGGTTAAATTAAAAACAAATAAATTTATTAACGTCTTTATAAATAATAATATATCAAATAGATACATTGTGTTTACTATTTTGTGGAACATAACTCATTGATAATTATTTGGTGCAACATACTTTATTGATAAAAATTTTGTATCAATTTTTGATGTAGATGTCTGACATTCAATGTCATCAACGAGTCTTGTAAAATTAAGTTTGTGAGCACTGATGCAATGCACAATCAAACAGATGCCATTAAATGGTCATCAGTCAGAGAACTTCAAAATTGCTATTTTATGCTTTTCATATAAGAAAACGGGGCTTCACATAGATACTTAGAACCAAAAAATGCAAATATCTTCATTACCACCGATCTCAATAATGAATATTTTTCTTCTGGTAATAAATTACAAAAATAGTTTTCATTTGCATGTGATTTCAGAATTATATTAGGTTGTAATGTTAAAATTTCTAACTCTAGATTTGATGACTTCAATTGAAAAGTATGAACTATATTTGATGAAATATTCTCGTTATCGATTTCTCCCAAAGGAAATGAAATAAGTTCAAAAATAGGTAGAAGATTATTGAGATTTGCAAATCGTTTCTAAATATTAGATAAATATTTTCCAATTCAAAACATTCACAAACAAGTTTATTATGTTTTTTTTAATATGGAAAATGTTTAAAACTTTGCCCTTTTAATTGTGAAGCAAAAAGTTTTAATTTTGCCTTAAAAGCATTTACCGAACTTATCAACTCAATATTTTTTCCTTTCCTTGTAATTTTAACTTAAGCGAGTTGTAATGGACCTTAATATCAGTAAGAAACGCTAATTTATTTACCCATACTGGATCTTCCAATTGCAAACATTTAGAAATTTTTCTAAAAAGATTCCTCGGCTGAACCACCTAACATGACAAAAATAAGTAAATCTTCATCCTCAGAATCATTGACTTCAAATTTTCTATGTAAAATAGTATACAAAGAAAAACATATCCAAAAAGAAAGTATCTTTGCTCTGATTAGTGGCAAGATCTAAATACACCGTAGCACCGATAACGGTCCCGGAAGACGTAAAAATTTAATAATGAGTGATCTTCCCTGTAAGTTTGAAATTGATATTCGGTTTTGCATGGCTAAAAAATCGATATTATAGCATATGTATATAATATTGTACCAAATATAAATTTTGCAGAACTTTCACTTACCATTTAATTAAATGTGAATAACATATGAGCTGAATACGTCTTTCGAATCTAAACCTTAGATCAAACAAAATGATATAATTTTAATAAAAAAATTATATTTATTATATAATATTCGAGATATTTAAATTAGTTGAGTGATTTTAAAGAAATGTGATAAAAAAGATAATTTCAAATTACAATTGTATTCAAAAAATATTTGAATTGTTTTAAACAAAATTTAATTCTTAACAAGCTTTTGTAGAAATTTCACAGAAGAATTTTAGCTCAACATAATCAAAATAAAATACTCTACAAGTCTATTTATCATTTTTAGAAACTATTGATTCTCAAAGTCATAAAATTTTATTCACTGAACTCACCAAGATTTTACAAAATGATTTAATCCATTCATGTTTATTGTATTTAAATTGTATATTACTATTTTGTTGATGTGTCATGCGATGTAGTGCAGTTACAATTCATTTAGTAATATGATTAGAGTCAGAAATATTTCGGTTAAGAACATTATTATTATTATTATTATTATTATTATTATTATAATTATTATTATTATTATTATTATTATTATTATTGTTATTATTATTATTATTATTATTATTATTATTATTGTTAAAACGGTGATTCCTTGGTTGCAGCATAAATTAAAATATCAGATAAGTAAATAATAAAGTAATTCCTGCTGCAAAGTAATTATTAAATAGATGAAAAAATGTTAGATTATCAAATAAGGATTATGTAATAATAGAAAATGTTTTCATCAATGTTTTCAAGGCTTATTTTATTATTTAATTATCAGATATATTATTAATGTTATTATTATTATTACTATTATAATTATTATTATATTTATTATAATTATTATTATTATTATTATAATTATTATTATTAATATTATTATTATTATAATTATCATCATTATTATTATTTATGCGTAATTATTGATAATTATGTGTATAACTTGAATGACAGATATTAAGAAAAAAATTGTGGATACTGCAAACAGAAAACCACATATTTAGAATCTAGGAAATAAAAATTTGAAAATCCTAAAATATTATTTTAAAAATAATTAAAATTGCAATTTGAGAAAATTTAATTGAGCAATCATTTTGTTGTAGAAAATGAAAACTATTTTTATTTTTGAGATGTAAAAATAAATTTTTAAATATTGGTTCTAAAAATTTATTTAACTTTCAATTAATCATGTTTCGAATCTCAATTCGTATTAAATATTTAACGAAAGACTAAAGAGACCATGGGAAGACTGTATTCCGGACATATATATAAGATCGATACTAAAGAATGGGAAATGCGAGTCAGAAGAGTTAATTAGACGTAAGTCCTTCTATCGGCAGTCAGGAACCTGAAAGCGAGATTATCACAAGGAGTAGTCTTAGAAATGGGGCTCACCTGCTTGTGGACTCTCGGCTGCTATATACAGTACCAATATGAGCTTGCTCATGTGTATATAGTGGTAAGGTCAAAATTGTTTGGTGTCTGGGTGAGATAGCAACTACCCTAGAAAAATCAAGAGTCAGCGAAGTAAGCAGATTAAAACAGATAATCGCGTATTAAAACAAAATTAATTCTACCCAGAACACCAGCACATGTTTCCACTGGCATAATGTCAAAATAATATCAAAAAATATTTTTGTGAAATCGTGTTGAATTATAATGAATAATATCGTATTCACCAAAATTATAAACGGTATGTTGCATGTGACTCGGGTGTTGTGGTTTGTGCCCCCGTGCTTTAGGCTAAAGTTTGTTTTAATCTTAATTTAGCATAATGTATTGTAAATACAACAAGAAGTTCATTTTTATGATTTTTGTTTATTTCAGATTAAAAATTCTATACAATTTTATTAAATTCTAAAATTTCCTTTTTCAAAATTTTTAATCTCTTAAATATTTAAGCATTCTAAAATTATTTATTTAAATTTTATATAATTTATTAAATTTTTATGTTAAAATTAAAAATTATTGAATATTAAAGCATTACAAAATTATTTATTTAAATTTTATATAAATAACTTTATATTATTTATTAAAGTTTTATTTTAAATTTTTAAAATGTTTATTAAAATTTTTTTTATATTTAAATGATGAAAGTTTTCAAAAATAAATCGTTAAAATAAAATATAATATAAAATAGATAATACAAATGAAAAATAATTTTTAAAATATTATTATTAAAATTTCACATTTAAAAGTATATACAATATTTATTGTGAGGATGCAGTAAATTATAAAATGCTTTAAAGCACGTGTGAAATTAATTATTATTTATTTAAGTAAAGTTGAAATTATAATTACTTTTGATAAATTTGTCGTGTTGTTTCATTAATAAGAAAAGTGATAGATTTATTATTGCAAGAACTTTAAAAAGATAAAATCGACCTTGCATTTCACATGAAACAAAATCACAGAAAGTTTGTGTTAATGATAAAATTATATTGAAAGGTTTTGTCATATAAAAATTTGACCCTTCACATTAATGAATGAATAATTAATGAATAATTTTGATTATAATCAAATCGATTTTCAACTTTAATTATTAATATTTATTTCATATATAATTTAAAAAGAATATTTTAAATAAAATCTCTAAGTATGTAAAATTATTTTTAAAAAAATCAACTTTATAAATAATAAAATACACAAATATATAAAGTTTGCTTTCTGAAATAATATATATGTAAACAAAGTTATAATTACAAATGTATATTTCAATTGAATTTAATTCAACCAATTTATTTGTTTTTAATTATATTTACGACTGTAATATTTTTGTGAAAAAAATTGCTGTTTCCCAAAAATAAAAAATTATTTATATTTAATGGTTTTGTAAAAATTTCTTAAAAATTTCAAAAGTATTTAAAAACTATTTTGTTAGGCTAAATTTATTTTTTTTAAATTTATAAATTTATCATATTTTAGAAAATATTAGTTAATTCTAATGTCAATTAATTTAATGAGTAATTTGTTTAAATAAATCTTAATTATAAAGCATATAAACAAAACCAAAAATAATGTATCAATTCAAAAAAGATTTCGAGTTCAGTGTTAAATGTTTTTCATTGAATGATAATGAGAATATGGGAGAAAATATCAGAAACGGGGGGAAAATAATTTTGTATCATAGTTTAATGAAATTTTATTCAAACCAAGATGTAAAATATCCTTTGATGTTTGAAATAACTAATCTCGATCGAGAAGTTCATTGTGGAGTAATAGAATTTACCGCAAAAGAAGGGGAGATATATATACCAGAATGGATGATGACGCAACTGGGTGTCACAAATGGGCAGAAAGCTTTCATTAAATACTTTGAGCCTTCAAATGGAAAAAGAATTCAATTCCAACCTCATAATTCAGAATTTTTACATTTTGAAGATCATAAATCTGTTTTGGAAAAATGTTTGGTGAATTTTGCATGCTTGTCGAAAGGAGATTCGATTCCCATTGTTTATAATGGGAAAACTTACTACGGGGACATCGTTGACTGTGAACCGTCTAATGTAATATGCATCATAGATTGTGATCTCGAGGTCGATTTCAAACCTCCAAAAGATTATGATAGTTACATAGCAAGGATAGAGGCTGAGAAAGTCAAAACAAGTTTACATCATCCGGAATTTAAAATTGAAAACAATGAAACACTCAATGTTAAGCCTGGTACCCCAAATTATAACTACAAATTCGGATTTTTATCTTTTCCACAAGATAATTTCAAACCCTTCAAACCTGTAGAAGAACCAAGCAGTACAAAGAAATTTAGTGCGTTTCAAGGATTTGGTCGTAAATTAGTAGATTAATTATTTGATTTGATTTAATTCTTAAATAAATATTGCTAAAATAAATTTATATTTTGTTCCTTTTATTTGAATTTTGATTTTTATCTTATTTCTTCTATATTTTATTGGAGTATTTCATACATTTATTGCTTTAATATTATTGGGTATCAAATCATTTTGATGCAACAAATCATAAATTAGCGCAAATTAAGCCAATCAACTGACAAATATTCACAAAAAAATTTGTTGTGTTTTAAATGAAATGTTTGTAAAAGTAGTTATTGTTAGTTTTATACAAAAAGAGCAAGTAAAAATAAGTGTTGAACAAGTTATTTGAAACACATAAAAATTCATGTAGCAAAATTATAATAAAAGAATTATTTAAAAATAGCAGAAAAGGAAGGCTTTTATGCAAATAGAAGATGAACAGAGGAGATTTTAATATTTTTTTTTAATGTTTATTTGCTAACAATTGGGATCTAATCGGTGATATTAATTTTCCGTGATAACTGTTACCAACAATTTAATTGTAATATGTAACTTAAACCGTTACATACCAGATTTTCCCTTAACTTTTTTGGGAGATATGTGTTCTTTTCTAATAAAATACAGGTTTGGTAAAATATATTTAAACTAAAAAACACTTAACACCTGTGGACTCTTTTAAACGTAATTTTTCTGAAAATAAATTTTAAGTTTTTATGTTTTTATCATAAAATGTATTTAATTTTAATTAAAGGTAAAAAAAGAAGGTATTTCAAAAATTAAAAGTTGTAATCAGCAGAAGAAAAGTATTTCATATGGAAAATAGTTCATATATATCAAATTTGTTTACAATTTTAGTGATTATTAACATAATACAATTACTAGACATCTAGAATTTTTGGACGTGGTCTACTATCATGGCAAACCATTCTAACAAAGTCAATGAGCAGAATCAATAATCCGAAGATGTCTCTGAATGGAAGAAACGTGGACGCGTCCGGATCTAGTCAAAAAATTGGTCCAACAAAGCAATTTAATGAAAATGCAACATTCAAAATTGATGAAGCAGATTAATAACCTACAAGGAGAAAACGAACAACTCAAACTAAATGACAAAATTAGAAGTGAGATCTTGCACAACGGAAACAATGAATATACCTCACGCGAGGAATTCAGAACCTAATACCCAAATGGTTCGGACAGTATTAATTCAAATACAAAAAACCTGCATCCAGGAAAAGCCGAACGCGAAAGGAGAAGAAATTTGAAAGCAGCTAGACTACTAGGTCAGACGAGAAAGCTAACGGTGAATAGTTTTGAATAGAAATAAAATGTTATTTGTTAAATAACTTGACATTGTGACTTTGTATTCAAATAACACTCTAAATTATTTGTTCACACCAAAATCACCATCATTGAGTATAAAGAACCTACAATAAAGATGCCTTCAGTCAACACATTGCTGAAGTATTTCTTTTGAATCACATATCTTAACATGAAGAGATCTCATAAAATTCATTCGATGTTGTTTTAACTTAAAATGGATGATAGAGGGACGCAAATAAAATAAGCACTAATACCTTCTATTTGTTAGGGTACTTGCAGTCAGAGCAATATGGTAACTACCCATTGGAATACATTTCCAACGTCATTTTAACGGTTATCCAATGGTTATAATTTTGATCTGTTCACCTGATTGGATCACTTTGAAAGTGACCTCGAAATCTTATTTCTTTCTACCCATCAGATGCCAGAAAAATATAGTATCGGTAGTTTGTGTTTCTATGTATGCATGCAATAATGCGACTGTAGGGCTTAAAGCCAAAATTAAAACAAAATATAAAATGAATGTGAGTTAAAACAAAAAATAAAAATGAAGAAAATGGCCACTGCACATACACATGCACCGCAAGCAGAAACTAAAAATAAAATAAAAAACATCAATTAAACAAATTAAAATACAACAAAATTAATTAAGACATATTAATAAAATCGATTAAACCACACAGAAGCAAAAAGGAACATATATTGAAAAAATAAAACTGCCAAAACCTTGCAAAATAAGGTTTAGAAAAAACATAGGCAGAAGCAGTTACTAAGAAACAAAATTTTAAGGGTTAAAAAGAATATTGAATAAAAAATGACAATAAAAATAGATTCGGTAACATAGTAATAATATATCAAAAAAGAAAGAAAAACTAATAAAAATATTTTAAAATTAATAAAAATAATAAAAAGCCCTTAAAATGGCGAAGAATAGCCTATTGGTCTCACACAAACATGAAACAACTATATAAGCAGTGACCAAATTCATTATATTTAACTCAAATTGACTTTTATAAAAACTCAAATTTAATTTTACTAAAATTTACAAAAACTTTCTACTCAGTTTTATTTGGAAGTAATGAGTTGTCTTTTATTTTTTTGTAATTTATATGCTTTAATAAAATTTTGTAAACATTTTAATTTAATTATGTTTTGGATGCTCATCGTATAGTTTTATTTTTGCCATGATGGAAGCGTCGGTCGAAACGAGCAGGTTAAAATTTGGGAAGGGTGCCATTAGTGGTGGAGGGAGATCAAGGAGCAGTTCTTTTGGCTTGTTTTTCTTTCATCCAACGCCAGAAAAATCGACTTAAAACAAATTATACATTCGGCTCAAAATCACTAACACCGAGTAGTCCAGTGGGCACTCATTAAATACAATGCGAACATAAATAGATCATAAGGACAAAGAAAGGGTAAGGGAAGCGCGGAAAATTGCGAAATCGTTGCAACAGTTAACATGAATAGCCATCGGAAAAAGATTAATCCGACCGACCAAATCATGAAAAGGAATAAATTAAATAATATGTAAGAATAAACAAATTATTTTGAGTTGAGATGGAAAATATGGGCGGAACGCTGCGTTAACATGAATAGCCATCGGAAAAAGATTAATCAGAACGACCAAAATCATGAAAAAGGAATAATTTAAATAAAATGTAAGAACTAAACAAATTATTTTGAGTTGAGATGTAAAATATGGGCGGAACGCTGCTCAAATTTTCCTAAATAAGTAAAATACTTTATCATAAAACTGTAAAATAAGGGCGGAACGCTGCTCAAATTTTCCGAATAAATTAAAATACTTAATTGAAAATAGTAAAGTAGAAGTGGAGCGCGGCTCAATTGTTTGTATAATATTCTGATAAAACTGAGAAATAATGGCGGATCCCTACTAAAAATTTAACAATAATAAGGATAATAGTAACTATAATAATAATAACAACAATAATAATAATAGTAATAATAGTAATAATAATAATAATAATAATAATAATAATAATAATAATAATAATAATAATAATAATAATAATAATAATAATAATAATAATAAATATAATGGTAATGGTAGTAATAAGAATAATAATAATAGTAATAGCAGTGATGATGGATTAGAATAATACATATAATAGAAACAATGATAATGTTGGGTTTTGGATTATTTCAAATCGGTTCTCTCTGACTCCTGGTGTTCTTTAAATTAAAACAATGAACGACCCAACGTATATTGAAACAACAGGTTCACAATTTATTATCACGCTACAATGACCAATCAAAGTTTATACGATTCTCTGCTCGGCGTTGATGCTTTGCAAACAAACAATATTCACCTTTTGATCCTTTAGTTCTGTTGACTCTCGTTTTCCTCGGTTTCTGTTTGGTTTGATCCCTTTTCGCCTTTCCGTATTCTTAATTCTATTTCTTCTTTTCCCTACTTCCCTAATTCGTTTACTACTTTTCCTACAGTCTGATTCTTCGAACCCTAGCTGAGGCAGAATGCCGATTTTCTCTGATTTTCCCTTTGCTTATATACTCCTCGAAATCAGGATGACAAATGGTTATTGCCGAGCCAATCTTTCGTTTGACATTTTCTCCTACGTGTTTGCTTCGGCTGTCATCCATAATGGTCCAACGAATCCAGATAATTAATGGCCCTACCGGTCTTCCTACGCGCGCTATCTTCTCCTTACTCTTTTCCCATTAATCATTGTGTCAAGCTAATGGGCCCAAATCTTCCTTTTGTTTGCCTTTCTTCTTGTTTACCCAGCTCGGGTTTCCTTCATCTCTCGGGTTCTCCATTGGCTCGGGTTTCCCATTAGCTCGTGTTTTCCATTAGCCAATTAATTAATTAATTAACGTTTTCTGTTTTCATACATTTGAATGTTTTTCAACCCTTTCTAACCCTTTTCTGATAAATCCCTAACCGTCATCTTGTTGACCATTAGCTAATCTATAACTGTCCCATTTTTCCCATTCGATTTCGATGATTTTTCCATTTATTGATTTTTCTCGGATTTCCGGATTCTCGCCTTTCGTAATTGCTTTTTGCATTTTCTAATACTGTTTCCATCGCACTTTCCTTTACTATTAATTCTGTGCACGATCCCGCTTTTATTTGCCTTTTTTCTTCGCTTACTTTCCATTTGAATTATTATCCTAAATTTTATTTAAATTTTTAATTTTAATTTACAGACCTCAACAAATCTCCCCCCTTAAAAAATTTTTTCGTCCTCGAAATCTATGTTTTGCTGTGATTATGTATTATTATTATTATTATTATTATAATTTTGATGGCGCATAGCGTATCAATAAATTTTAATCTTTTCAAGACCAAATGAAATGAAGGCTTAAGTTTGACTCATATCTGTTTTAATTTTTGACAATTTTCAAACTTTAATGTAGAAAAATTATCCAATATTTTGTTACTCTAAAATTGTTTTGTTAATTAAAAATTAACTTAAAATTGATGTTTTATGAATCGAAAACCGAAGTTTAAAGTTTTTAATAGTGCAAAATTTTTAATATCTAGCTGATCATGTTTAATATCAGATAATTGAGTTGTTTTTATTGATTTCATTTTCATGTATGAACCATTTTGATTGGATAAATATGTTAGTGCAAAGTTTGACTTAAATCGAAATAAATAAAAATTAAATTTTGAAAATATTATAAATAAGTTTCCATTAAAAAAAAAAAGAATTCCATTTGCATTGACTTACTAAATTTATTATATTAAATTTATAAAACATTTTACCTTTTACAAGATAGATTAAGAACTACTGATTTATGAACAATAACAATAACAACAACAACAACAATGATGGCAATAATAATAATCATAATCATAATAATTAATTCTATTTAAATTTAAAAAATTCAAAATATTGAATATTAGAAAATGTCAAACAAAAAAGAAAATGAATTTCACGAAAATTATTAAAATAATAATACCATTGAGAATAAATATTATCTTTTGTAAAAATCGTCATCAGAAAAAAAGTCGATGGAAATAGCGATTCTGTTCACATTATTTATGTCGGTCTAATAGTCTTAATTACCGCAGTAATATTGGTTGCTAGGCCACAGCAGAAATCAATATTGAGGCAAGGAGAAATTATCCAATCACAAAATGTCTACTCACAGATAAGAACCGATTCTGTCCTTAGATACAACAAATTATCGACTATTTAAATTACATAATTCTACAACTGGATTGTAAATATTGAAAGCAATCAATCGGGATAGAAAAACGTAAATATTGAAAGCAATCAATCGGGATAGAAAAACTAATACAAAGTTCATCATCCAATTAAATCCTACATACAAATTTAGAAATTATTTTGTGGCAAGTAAACACTATATAAGTAAGTGTACTGAATCGAAATATTATTTCATTAACAAATTTGATCGAATTTTAAATCATGCCTCACAAGAGTAAAATTAATATTAATTTTTCTTTAGCTATATTTTTAAAACATTTATTTAATTTAGAAATAGATGAAGCCAAATCGAAACTAAAGTCAGCCAAAGTCATTTTCGTTTAAATAAACAAATGAATGGGAAGAAAATAAAAATGAATGAATCATATGAATGCTATTATTTTTTGTTATGGAAGATATATGATACGGTTAAAATTTTATCGTTATTAATAAAACTGTTTATTGTACGACATTGCTAATAATAGTTTTTGTTAATATTAATAATTTACAAGTTTTTAAAACTTAAGGTAAGTCAAACCCAATGTGAAAAAATAGTTAATAAATATGGTTTTAATCATTTGTCCAGCGGTGACTTATTACGAGAAGAAGTAGAATCAGGCTCAGAAAGAGGAAATAAACTTAAAGAAATGATGGAAAAAGGAGAACTTGTTTCATTAGTAAGATATTTAATTTAATTTATGATTCTTAATGGAAAAAGGAGAACTTGTTTCATTAGTAAGATATTTAATTTAATTTATGATTCTAACTTATTGTATTAATTCTAATAAATTACAATTTAAGTTTTGAGTAATATTATTCGCTGCAATATTAGTTTAAATTCTTTACTTTTAGAAATTTCAGCTTAGATTTTGTTCAGTTTTTTAAATATTTTTTTTTTGGACGATTTAAAACATTTATAAATAATGTATATTGTACGGTAATACTTTTATACTGAAAATGTCAGTTACTTTGTTGTTAGTGGCATACCTAGAGTAAATGACGCCTATGGCAAACACCGATCTTGCGCCCTCTCCGATGATAGGTTACTTACGTTTTATTTTCTAAAAAATACTTTAGAATTGGGTAAAATAATCACACAAGTTAAATATATTAACGCTTTTAATTGCATTTCTATTTTTTTCTTTCATCATTATTACCATCATTATTAATATTATGATTTTAAAAAGTTAATCTCCCCCGCACCGACCGACTCATGATATCACTTTGTTTACTCAGCCTGATAAGGTATCTGCAATGAACATTAATATTCCGAATGAATTTTTACTTATCCTGCGGTTTTTGACGTAGCCGATACTGATAGGCTCTATAATTAATTACCCTGTGGTTTCTTAACGTAGCCCGTGCTGATAAGCTTTCTAATTAATTACCCTTTGGTTTGTTAACGTAGCCTGTACTGATAAGCGTTCTATATAAGTGTATGCTTTACCACTTTTCGTTAGTTTTGTCTTGCCAATCTTGAAGTAAGCATTTTATATTTTATTTTTATTTTTCATATTTTTTTTTTGAATTTTAGTAACGCCATCCCTCAATTACTATGGACGTAAGTGATTACTTGTCTTTTGTTATTTTTTGTTTTTGTGATTCTTTTTACCATGCTGTCCTCAACTACCCTCATAGTAACCGAACACTTGCAATCGCTGTCCAGGGTAGCCAAACCCGGTGATTGCAAGTGCTCGTGTTGCTTATTAAATTAACTTATTGATGCTTATTAAATTAACTTATTTACTGTTTAATTTTAGTTCGTTAATTTGTTTATGCAACTACCTATACCACACTCATGTGTTGGGTCATATATTTTTTGATTTTCTGATTTTGTATTTATACTAAAAGCAAACTTCTAATTACTGCTACTCGTATTTTTCTGACAATTTTAGCCGTATTTATACTTATTAATTTATTACGTAATTCTTAAAATCAATTACTTCCCTGCACTAATTATTTGTCGAGGGCGCCATGGTACGGAGTTTTACACAGTATTTATTTCATTTTTCTTTTCAACCCTTACTATTTTAGGCTGTCCCAGAACCTAAGTTTGAGCATCTCGATGTTATGCAATGGTTATTTGACTGCCATACTACCAGGTTTTTTTAATTTCTTTTTCAGGGTCCCTTTGCCACCGCGCCGAAAGGGATTGAAACGTACCTTTGCCTGTGTGGATACAGGCAGTAGGTTTGAAAGACGCCCGCCTTGCAATGTACGCAGGGAATGGGACTGTGGCATCCAAAGTCCCGTTCTGTTGGACTCTGATGACGAATAAAACTTTGAATAAATGTTCAGCATACCTTTGTTTTTAATTTATGCTAGAAAGTGTGGGGTAATTGTGTCCCTCTTCGCGATTAGTCTTTGTTACTACTAATGTGAAATTATTCCTTACTTATTTATAATTTTGTTCTCTCGCCCCAGTAGGTTACCCATTGTTATATAGTTATGCTAATTCATTCATTACTACTCAGCCCTTTAATATTATTTATTTCTAATGTTCATTTAAGGTATCATTTCATTATTTGCAACATTTATTTGAGTTATTCTATTTGCTTTTGTTCATTTTTATCTATTATTCATTTATTTAATTTATCACTTTTTAATTATTTATTTATATCAATTTGTCTATTCATTTGATTATTTACTTGGTAATTTACTTATTTTTATTTAAACTATTATTTATCACTGCCAATTATTTCTTTATATCAATTTGTTTATTTATTTGATTATTTGTTAATTTACTTATATTTATTTACTATTATTTTTTTTTTCTCGAGGACGAAAAAACACTAACTGGGTCCGTTTAAATTATTTATTTTTTTAGTCTAATTGATTTATCTCACCATCGTCTTCCGATTCCTCTATTTCTTCTACTCTCATTCGAAACATCGCGAAATCGGCCTCGTGTTGAAACAATAAGATTTCCAAACGGTCCAACCGCCTTTTCAGACGGAAGTTTTCTTCCTCCAAATCTGTTATTCTGCCCTGCATGCTACGAAACTTTTGCTTTAGTTCTTGCGTACTTGTTTTACACTCTTTGCATGACATCTCCGAGGCTTCTTGCATTCTCTGAAATTAAATGATAGTAATTTTTTTTGTATCACTCTTTATTCGCAAAGCATCAACACCTCGCTTCGAATCTCAAACAAATTACACCGTTCATCCTATGGTACTTATAAAACATGCACATTGTTAATATAAATGTAATATATTTTTATACTCTATTCATGCAGATCACAATTTATAGTCTTGTCTCATAATATGAATATGATGGTGGTTGAAGGATAGTTAGTTGTCTCTCCTTTACACATATCAAAATGGTGATGATTATGAATGTTATTGATAAGATGAGAAAACCTGTTATTAAAATGTAAATGAGATATTCACAATAGTTGACTGTCAAATCCGAATTTATCATCATTAGTTTATTTGAGTTAGGTTTTGTCGTCTCTTGGGTCGGTAATTGGAAAGGTGATGTGGTTGTATCTGATTTTCGTTTCGATTCATTGATTGTCTTGACTTCCACGAAAACTGTTTGCCATCCGCCTGGTTCGGTTATCCATCGCTGATATTTAACTGTTAATTCCCATGCCGTCTCTAAATCAGAAGTGTAAAGTGTGAAAAAATGATTACCGGCATCTAATATAGTCAGGGTTTTTTGTTTGTAGATAATAACAACTCTTTCATCATTTCCTGATTTTCTATATATCGTTACCGGTCCATTTCCAACACTCAGGGTTATACGATTTGACTCGTCTCTGAGATAGATAGACTGGGTCTCACTCTTAAATCGTGACCATTGGTTTCTCACTACCGTTCCATTTTCGAGGCATATGTTCTCGTAGTAGTTTGCATTAACTGAATAACTTTGATTCATTTTCAATTTCTCGTAGCTGATAACTGATTTTTGCGAGTTAAGGGTGTCGACATTTAACCCTTGAAATGTGATTCGCACTTTCACCAAGTCCACTGGCTTCCAATATATATTGATTCCATTTATCTCTGGTTCTATTTCGATCAAGTTTCGCATCTCTTTTGTGTGCACTTCTATCGGAATTTGCGTGTACCACTTTGACATGTTCTGTCTCAACAGCCATTGGTATTTGAAATTTGGCTTTAACTTTCGTACCGCAAATATATCTTTATCATAATTCAGTTCTACCACTGGTGCCGTATTGTCTAGTAAATCAATAATTTCTATTTGGTCTGCGATCTCGCATTTACAGCTCCATACTATATTTGTTAGAGTGGAATATATATGTATTTTCTCCATTCCTCGGATTTTGCTTACCGCATATGGTATGTCAATCTTTTTGCCGCTCGCAACTGTTACTAACATCAGCATTATTGCTACATATAATATCTTATTGATGTAGCTGACTGGTGTTGGATTTTTCGTGAATTTCTGTTTCAATTTTGTTTGACCCGTTACTTTATTCTGCTTGGACCTTAAGGGGTATCTAGATTCATCTTCCTCTGGCACTAGTTTACATCGATTTGCATGCACAATCATCGGGTTAGCCTTTTTACTCCTGAATGGTAATAACTTCAAATTGGTTTCGGTGGTGTCGCACACTTTGTAGGGTCCTTTAAATGGTCTTTGCAATTTAGGCGATAAACCTTTGAGAGGTTCCGGCCTGTTCAGATACACTAGATCTCCAATCTTTATGCCATGCGCATGTGCTTTTTTATCGTAGGTTTCTTTATATTTCTCTTGGTTATGCTTTATTTTTATTGGAGTTTCGTCTAATAACGGTATTTCATGCTCAATTACATTGGTTAGACCTAAATCATATTCGTGTTTGGCAAAGATATCTCGGTATTTTCTCAGCAGTTTTGTGAATTCCTTTTTCTGCATCTCATTTAAATCATTGCTTACCACTTCAGGCTCCTTGTACACCTTGACGTTTCTTGGTATTTTACAATTTGTTTCAACAGACATTTTCGATAATTTTCCCAATTTTGTTTTTGGGTGTAGCTGAACCGGTTTCTTACTGCTATTCGTTATATGGACTGGTACTATCTGATTTTCCACTTTGACAACTTCGTCACATATCGGTAAATCATATTTTTCGACTAGCGTTTGATTTGGTTCGAATATAAAATCACCATTATCCACACTCATGGTATTTGCACAATATACCATCTCCGATTGTGGTGGTATTGTCAATGTCTGATTCACAAACACTTCACCTGCCCTGTGAATTATTTTTCCTGTTTCTCCTGCTATCAAATTACCTGTCTTTAAATCAAGTGAGACTCCGTCCAGCTGCTCTAATATATCCATACCGATCAGACATCGTACTGGGCTTCCCTTCATTATGAGCGCATTGTGCGCTATTATTCGGTCTCCAATATGGAATATGACGTTAAGTTGTCCAATTATGTTTAATTCATTTTTTGATAATGACCTCACTATTTCGTCGGTAGGCTTTATTTGCATTTTCTCCTTCACGTTTAATACATTTTCCGATATTATTGTGTGACTAGATCCCGAATCAACCAAAGCTTCTACTTTATGTTTGTTCATTTGTATAAATATTCGGGGTTGCTTTCCTCTTTTTGTTAATGTCATCATTGAGTAGTTGCATGGTAAGCCTAACATATTCTTTCTCTCGATCTCTGCGCTAGAAGGCTCGATTCTCTCTCCTACCATTCCTTCACATTGTAATGCGATATTTTCTACTGGTTTCATCTCTCGTAATCGATCAACTGGATATACTGGTGCTGGTTGCATAAACGATTTTGGTATACACAATTTTGTAAACGTGTCTACGCTACTCGCATTTAACAGTGGCTCTTTTAAGATTTGATAGGTTCTCAACGCTTCTTTATTCATTCCACTTAGTTCTTGATTGTCAACATACAACGGTGCACTATCACCCTCGTTGTCATTGTCATTATTCTCGTCCCTTGAAGGGGTTGTACTAGCGTAGCTCACCTTTTTCTTCTTTAATATTCGCGCTTTGAGTATCTCCAACTCCTGATATTGATGATGAGTAATGAAGAATCTAGCCAATAATGGTATGCAACCAATTACTAATTTCCACGACCAACCTGTGATCGCGTATAATCTGTGTGTTGATAGGACCTGCGATATTATTACTTTGATTACAACACATATTACATAAATTCCAATCAATCCGGCACACGCTTGTCCAATGAACATAAACTTTCCCCAGATCTTTTTCATTGTATTATACGTCGCTTTCTTGTAATGATCTGGAGTTAACAAATACTCGTAATTTACCTTCCCACTTCCGCTTGGGAGAATTGTATCTACCATCTCCATTATTACTCTTTCTTTCTTTGATGGAAATAACAAGTTTCTGCGGGCTTCCTCAATGTCTTCGTACGAGTAAATTCCACTTTGCGATAATTTCTCTAATGACGTAAAATTTACCAGATATTGTAATTCTGTCAATTCTAAGTTTTCCGGTGTCTTTACTTCTCGATGATCTGGTAATGCAATCCAAGATTCTGGTGTTAGTCTGTATAGTGGTGCCAACAATCTATTACACTGTAATACTTTCGGTTTCACGTCCTCTTCCAGTAAGATTCGTGTTACAGGCTCCATAAATCGCAACTTTCCATTTAAATTCACTGGTAACTCGTTGGTGCATTGGTCATACTTTGTCAGTTTAACTGGTACCGCTTTACATTTATAGCTATATAGTGCTTCACCGAAAATTCTGGCAAACACCCCATTTTCTGCAATTAACATTGGTGCTACCAAATTAGGATTGGTCATAGCCATTGCCATCCGATTTCGGAGTATTTCTTTGTTGAGATTGCAATCATTTATAATAACTTCTCGGTACACATTTTCAACAGTATTTTGACCAAAGTGAAATAAATAATCTATTTTGTTATTAAAGTAATTTGTCAACTTGATATCTCCGGCATGTATGTTTGTTTGGGCCTCTATAATCATTTTCTGAGATACATATATACCTTTATAATTTGTCTCATAGACATTTTGTCCACACTTTGTTTTAGTTTCTTTTCTCAGGAATCGCATCCCGTCTTCCTCTGAGGTTGACATTAACACTGTTGGAGTATCTTTCATCCGTAGAGGTGTGATTCTTGTTGTTGTACTCGTTGCTGGATCCATTCTTATTTTCTCGGGCTTTTCCCTGATCTGTTCTCCCGTTATTTCTTTAAAACTCATTGACTTCAATTGCACTAAATTGCACTTTTTGGTATCGACATCGTACACCAAAATTGATTCTCCTGTCTGACAGCTAGATTGTTTCATGTTGCAGAATGGATGTGTTTGTAGTTTACCAGTATCATCATCAAATGATCCATCAAATTCTCTTAATTCTGACATGTACTCTTCTACAACCACGGCTTTGTCAATTATAGCATCATCTACTTTGTATGGCTCTCCTTGGCAATCACCATTCGACTTTATTATCCCTCGCACGGTTACAGTCTCACGGATTTTGTGGTTAAGCTTTGCTTGTAGTTTGATATCTGCATTAATTTTCAACTGTCCTGTTTGAAAGGTTGCCAAACAATTCTCCGGAATTATTTCTATCGGTCTAGGTATCGATTGCATTTTCACCATCGATGAGTGGCTCCATTTTCCACAATAAAATACAAAAGTAGTTCGTTTCACTGTACACTCTCTCACCTTTGATCTTCGAAACCCCGATTCTTGATATACATGATATTTTACTGGATTTGTCACTTTAAATTTTACTGGATATGCATCCGAACACTCTGCTACGTTTACCAACGAGTATACTCTTCCCATTTCGGTTTGGGAGCAGTCATATGCCACCAATGAATTCGTCGTATTTATTATTCCCAATAACATAATAATAGAAATCATCAACCATGGAAATGCAAGTTTTCCCTTTTTCCTCACTGTCTCTGTTTTTGGGCTCTCAGCCTTTTGTATTAACTCTTCCCATCCGCCATTGTTTGCGATCCACTTCATCAAATATTTATTCGTCATTTCAGTAGCTTTCTTTATCAATGATTTTGAATTGTCACTTTCCAGATAACCATAAGTACCAATCTCCAATATTATATAGGCTAGCACTGTCAATATTACATCTCGATCTAACTCAGTGCGTGTTAAGTCCTCAATTACTGCTTCCTCACAAAATTCCTTTTCTTCATAATTTCTTTTAATTATCGACGGTAATCTCCTCTTTAATTCCGTTGCCAATCTTTTTACAACTCTTTTCTCCCCTCCGAAATATCATCTTCTGTTTCAGTTTCATCTAACAAATACAATTCCGTTACTAAACTTTTTAATATTCGCCCAGTTTCGCTTGATTCATCTAAACGCTCAGTTTCGCTTGATTCCTCTAAACTCAAAGATTCAATTTCCGCATCATTCTGTTTTATCCCACATATCGCAATGTCATTTTTCGTCTCAACAAAGTTCTCTTCACTTTTCATCTCATCTATGCTCGGTAGTATCCTATTATCGGTGCTCCTTTCCTCAACATCCCTTGTAACTTCATTTTCTGATCTCATTTCCTCATTTTCCATTGTTTCTAATCTCTGCAATTCATTAATTTCTTGATCAATTTCTCCTGGGTCATCTACAACTTCAGTTTTAATCTCTACATTATCATTGTCCACTTCCTCATACAGAGGCCAAAACGGTACTATTACTGCATCTTCTTCCATTTCACCACTTTGTTTTGTTGCGTACACATTATTAATACAATTTGGGTTACATCCGTAGTTTAACAAATATTCGTCATCATCCAATTCTCGTCCTTTGAACGTCAACACGATAATTCCGTCATTACCTAATATCTCCGCTGCTTTTTGTCGTATTTTCTTTGCTTTTACACTCCAATGTTCCTGATAATATTCAATCCTTTGATCCGCAATATTTAACGCTATTATCAAAGACTTCGCACTATCGTCTGCCGCCTCATAATCATGTCCTAGTTTTCGAATTACCTCTTTTAACTTTGCCTGATAACTCGTCGGTTTATTCGTATACGGTACGATGCATTCAAACAACCCTTCTTTCATGTCTCGATCCATTTCGATGCTCATTATGAAGTCGATACTCGTATTAATTTTATCTCTATTCCCTGCATACAGGGTATCCTGTAAATCTGCTAGAATCTTTTCCCAATTTTGTCTGTCTGAATTCAAATATTAACAGCATTAACAACTTTTACTTTATTTTTCCAGCCTGGTATCAGACCGCAATCTACTAAGTACTCCTCGTCTTCCAGACATCGATTCTCAAATTTTAGTTGCACTTGCCATCCCCTGTATTGACGCAGTATTCGCTGCTTTAGGTCTTTGATTTGTCCGTAGGCCTTTACACGGAATTGGCACTTCACATTATCAAATCCCGTCGTTTCCACTATGATATCATCTAAATCCCTTGTTGACCGCAAAGCCTTGCCAAACTTTTGCATTTGCTTAAGTATCTCATCATCTCTGTTTCCTTTGAATAACTTTGCACATAAATTTATGGCTCTCTTTAGTTCGCTTTGGGTTAGTGACATCACACTGAGTTCTGCGATCCATCGTTTCAACTGGGAGTTGTCAGTTTCCATTTTCTCAAGCAATTTTTCAACTCGGGCTAACAGTGCAGTCGGATTCTCATCTGATGCGATCTTTCGCACTTTCGGGGCAGGTTTTCCCTCACCTTCTGACACGGTTCCAATTATCATATTAGATTCAGTTTCTTCATCTGATTCGAATTTAGCCACTAGTTTGTTCAGCTTCTGTCGCATTTCTCGAAATTCCTTTTCCATTTTGTCTTGAAATTCCTCTCTCTGAGCATATGTCATGTTACTGGTGTTTGGCATATCTTCTTGGAATCTGATTGATGAATCTCTCTGAGTTCCTTGGGCATGATCGCGCCATGTGGCCGTATCCCTTGCACGAATGACATTGTATCTGTCCATTTGTATTCACTTTGTCCCTTTGTGGTGAAGGTGACGCTGACGATGATCTTGATCTGGTAAAACAGTTTCTGCTAATATGCCCTTTCTTTCCGCATCGATAGCATTCGACATCACTGCTGATCCTTTTGCTTTCTGTGAATCTCTTGTTAGGGCTGGGATTTTTCCCATATTTGAACCAACATTGATTTGAGTAGTGTCCAGACTTTTTGCAATGTTCGCATTGAGGATTATTTACCTGTCCATTTGATTGTACACTCATCGCTGATCTACCGGCTTGAAATCTAGTATTTGGTCTTAAAATTGGACTACTGATTTGATTTATTTTCTTTTCATCCCATGGTGCTCTCACAGGCGTAATTGACCGCTCACGTCTCTCCACATTAACTCCAAAAGCATCTGATCTTTTTGCACTTTTTAAATTCAGCTCTATCTTCATGGCTTTCTTCACGAGCTCATCGAAATTGGAAAAATCCACATAACATAGGGCCTTTTTGATTTCGGAGTGGACTCCGGTTATAAACTGATCTTCTAACAGCTCTTTAACCTGCTTGGCCATATCTGCTTGATCGGGTTTGACTTCGAAGGCTTTATCTACTAAAGTGGTCAGATGATAAGCAAACTCACTGACCGATTCATCTGGACCTTGAACTCGATTATAAAATTTCTGTCGCATGATTCTTTTGATATCTCCACCAACCAGTTTCAGTGCCATTGCATCCTTCAATTTTGTCCAATCATTGCCAACATTTCGTTTGTCGACTTGCTGCCAGGCTTCTCTTGCCGCACCCTTCAGATAGAGTGGGAATCTCTGAACCATAATGGCTTGTGTCCATCCGTATGCTGAGGCGTACATATAATAATCTCCCATGAAATCTGCAAATTCAACAGGGTCTCCCCCATATTGATTGACGGGTAATTTCTGACAACTTGCGAAATCAATCATCTCTCGATTGAGAGGCATAACAGCATTATCATTTGCCATTTGGACTTGTTTCTGACTTCTGAGGTTGTATCGGTTCACTTTGAGTTAAACTTCAAGCGTTAAACAATAATTTAAAATTACTTTTCAACTTCTTTTAAATCTCCCAATAATAGCCTTTTATAGTCTCGTTAACACTATTTTCAAACTTCTAAGCCGACTTTCACTCACGTCAGTACTAATTCTTTTTATAATTCCTTTTTCACTAGCTTCCAATAATTTCCCTCCGACTTTCAATCACGTCGGTACTATTTTTTTTCAATAATTATTTTTCCACTAACTTTCAATAATTTTCCGCCGACTTGCGATCACGTCGGTACTATTTTTTTTTCAATAATTATTTTTCCACTAACTTTCAATAATTTTCCGCCGACTTTCAATCACGTCGGGCTCACCAGAATATATGTTGGGTTTTGGATTATTTCAAATCGGTTCTCTCTGACTCCTGGTGTTCTTTAAATTAAAACAATGAACGACCCAACGTATATTGAAACAACAGGTTCACAATTTATTATCACGCTACAATGACCAATCAAAGTTTATACGATTCTCTGCTCGGCGTTGATGCTTTGCAAACAAACAATATTCACCTTTTGATCCTTTAGTTCTGTTGACTCTCGTTTTCCTCGGTTTCTGTTTGGTTTGATCCCTTTTCGCCTTTCCGTATTCTTAATTCTATTTCTTCTTTTCCCTACTTCCCTAATTCGTTTACTACTTTTCCTACAGTCTGATTCTTCGAACCCTAGCTGAGGCAGAATGCCGATTTTCTCTGATTTTCCCTTTGCTTATATACTCCTCGAAATCAGGATGACAAATGGTTATTGCCGAGCCAATCTTTCGTTTGACATTTTCTCCTACGTGTTTGCTTCGGCTGTCATCCATAATGGTCCAACGAATCCAGATAATTAATGGCCCTACCGGTCTTCCTACGCGCGCTATCTTCTCCTTACTCTTTTCCCATTAATCATTGTGTCAAGCTAATGGGCCCAAATCTTCCTTTTGTTTGCCTTTCTTCTTGTTTACCCAGCTCGGGTTTCCTTCATCTCTCGGGTTCTCCATTGGCTCGGGTTTCCCATTAGCTCGTGTTTTCCATTAGCCAATTAATTAATTAATTAACGTTTTCTGTTTTCATACATTTGAATGTTTTTCAACCCTTTCTAACCCTTTTCTGATAAATCCCTAACCGTCATCTTGTTGACCATTAGCTAATCTATAACTGTCCCATTTTTCCCATTTGATTTCGATGATTTTTCCATTTATTGATTTTTCTCGGATTTCCGGATTCTCGCCTTTCGTAATTGCTTTTTGCATTTTCTAATACTGTTTCCATCGCACTTTCCTTTACTATTAATTCTGTGCACGATCCCGCTTTTATTTGCCTTTTTTCTTCGCTTACTTTCCATTTGAATTATTATCCTAAATTTTATTTAAATTTTTAATTTTAATTTACAGACCTCAACAATAATGCTAGTAACAAAAATAGTGGACTTAGTAGTGATAATAGAGATAAGGATAAAAGAGATACTGTGAGGATATTTAACATAACAAAGGGTGTACAGGCCATGGTAAAAGTCGATAATACAAACAACGATAAGAAGGACTATGTGAATAGACATAATGATAAATGAAATAATAGTATGTATTAATATTTGAAGGAGAAAAGAGAATAATGGGACCTAAAAACCGAAATCGAGCACAGGCCTTCTATCGGCAGCTCGTTGGACCCATGGACCGTTTAGTCAATTATAGCATTAGTAATAATTCTCATTTTTTGCGGACGATCCCCCCACTCGAACACAGTTCCAAAGTTGTTCAGATACGGGTGCCGAGTGATAAGCAAAAATATTTGTATGGGGTTGTCTGGGTAACAACCATATAGCTTCAGAATCTCAACACCCAGAACACACCATGTTTAATATTTTTATATCGTTATCAATTTATACCAAATTTAAAATTAGTGTAATTACTGTATAGAAAGTGATTTACTCATAGTAGTAGAATTAATTAATTAATTTCTTGTTTCATATTAAATAAATATTAAATCTAATATTAGTTTAATTAATTCACAATCTCTACAAATATGTAATTTACCCACGGTAGTAGCAGTAAATACTTAGTAGGATATTAAGGTCCAAATCTTTCAGTGGAGAAATCAATAATCCCATGGAGAAAATAAAGATTTAAATGAAAATTGTCAGGGTAAAAAGGGAAAATTGATTGAATATGAGTAGAAGATAACCGGCACTAAATTTATAGTTTTAGTTTTGTTGGGGTATCACGAAAAAGCACAGTAAAACCGATAAAACACAAAAAAATGATAAAAGTGCAATATTAATTAAAAAATGTATAAAATTCGAAAGTAATAATGATCGGGGGGAAATTGGTATGGTTGAACGCCAAATTGAGAGACGAGTCCGGAAATAATAATAAAAATTGAGTGAAGGGTCCCTAGAAAATGATATAAAATAAAAAAGGAAATTAATTAAGAAAATTAATTACTAATGGGAAGCCCGAGTCAATGGGAAGCCCGAGGCAATGGAAAACCCGAGAGATGTGGAAAAGCCTAGAGCTGAGGAAAACCCGAGAGATAAGGAAAACCCGGCGCATAGACGGAATAATATAGTAGGATAAATTAGCCTAAACAACGTCAAACGTTGTTGACAAATGTCGGTCTGAAAGGTAATTATTAATGATAATTTGATAATGCAGAACCTACTGTTGACAATCGTCGGGAAACAGTCTGAGCAGGAGTATAAAAGAAAGAGGGAAAAACACGAGAGGACCACAACTCATCAGACAAGAAAAGAGGACCAGAATTCCTCAGACAAGAAAAGAGACATTATCAACCAGACAAGAAAGGACAATTATTATTAACTAGATACGAGAGAGCAGATATTATTAACTAGAGTGAATCGACGTGAACGAGCAATAGTAGGTTAGTAGAGAAATCCAAATCCAAGTAAAAGTCAAGGTTATCTATCAGACAGGGTGGTTCTCCCTTGGACAACCTACCCTAAGATAATCCGAGCCAAACAGTGGTTAAAAGGTGCAAATCAAGTAGTGAAATTGTGATTACAAATATTGAACCAAAGGATTGATTTGTTATTGTGATAAAGTGCAAATAAAATTATTCTGTGTTGGGTTTGCTTATTTGATCGAAAAAGGACACGAGGAGTCAGAGGGAACCGACTTTCAATAATAATAACCCAACATTTTGGTGAGCCCGACGTGATTAAAAAGTCGGCGGAAAACAGTGCTGAAAATAATTGAATTGGTAAAAAGAGACGACGTGAGTGTCAGAGCAAAAATAAACTGAAAAGAGAATAAATTATTAAATTAAAAGAAAACTTTCAAATTATTGAGGAACTTCGTGGTTCAGTACGCCAGAAGTTATAAAGAAAATTATTATAGAATAAATTCCAAAATTAAAACAAAAGGTAATATTAGTAATTGTAATATTTTAAAATTCAGACGAGAAAAAGTTGTACAAAAAAGATTTTATAATTTGAGAAACCAGAAGCAATCAGAAATAATGGCGAGCAATTCCAATAATAATGATCAAACCCCGGTGTCTACTGTGACAACCCCTGTATCTAATATCCAAGCAAATATGTCTACTACTCTTAGTAATGATTATGCAAGTTGTCAGAAACTACCAGTTCAGCAATATGGAGGAGATCCGGTTGAATTTGTTGATTTTATGGCTGATTACTACATGTATGCCACTGCTTATGGATGGAGCCAATCGATTATGGTGCAACGGTTACCATTGTATTTAAAAGGAGCAGCGAGAGAGGCTTGGCAACAAATTGATAAAAGACTCATTGCCAATGATTGGACCAAGTTGAAAGATGCCTTAGCAGCGAAATTAATTGGTGGTGATATTAAACGAATAATGCGCCAAAAGTTTTACAATCGAGTGCAGAGACCAGACGAATCAGTAAGTGAATTTGCTTATCATTTGACAACCCTTGCAGAGAAAGCTTTTGAGATTAAACCTGAACAAATTGATGTGGCGAAGCAAGTGAAGGAATTGTTGCAAGACCAATTTTTGACAGGAGTCAGAAAAGAAATTAAAAAGGCCCTATGCTATGTAGATTTCAACAATTTTGATGAGCTAATTAAAAAGGCTATGAAGATTGAATTGAATTTGAAAACTACTCAACCAAAAGCAGAATCTTTTACAACTATTAATGAATCTAGAGACAGATCAATATCACCAATCAAAAGTAATTTATTCCAGAAATCCACCAGTCCATCACCAAAATTTAGAGTAAAATTTGAGCCAAGGAAATCTACAAATAGTCCAAATGAGGAGAGAGAAAGACCAGTTCAGTGTAGTCATTGTCAGAAATTGGGACATAATATAAATCAATGCTGGTTTAAAAATAATACTCAAAGAAGTCCAAGTCCTGTCCAGTGTGATCATTGCCAAAGAAAGGGACATAGTAATAGTCAATGTTGGTTTAAAGATGAAGAGCAACAAAGTCCAAAGAGGATGAGGCCAAATTGGTTGAAAAGCAATGGTGGGAAAAGTTTTAATAAAATGAGCACTAATAGTCAGCGAATTAATGATAATATACAGTGTTATAATTGTGGAAAGAGAGGGCATGTATCACGGAACTGTTTCGCAAGATTAAGATCTCCATCAACTTCACCGTCACCTCAAAGAGATAGAGTTAATTTACAAGGCCGAATTCAATGTCATTCATGTAGAGGTTATGGGCATATGGCAAGGTCATGTCCCAGGAATAATGAGAGATTTCAAAAGCCAATCTTAAAGAAAATTAGATTCCAAAGTGATAAATCACAAGCAGACAATGTTGCTTTTGTGCAGCCAGATAATTATAATAATAGAATTGAAGACGAAGTGAAACAAATGAGTCGACGTTTGGATCGTTTAATATGCAAGTTTGAATCTGATGAAGAGACAGATAATCACATGATGTATGAGTCGCAATCAGAAGCATCAGATACAGAGCTGAAAAGAATGATGATTAAAGATGATCTGCAAAGCGAAAAGGCAATAATGATTATATCGAAGCTTAATAAATTAATCGAATCGAGAGCAGCGGAAACGTCTAAAATAATGACATCATTACTGGAATTGAGTCAAATGTCACTGAGTGTACAAAAATTGAAAAATGTAATTGAACTATGTGCTGATCATTATGAGGTAAATTTAAAAGATAGAGATGAAATAACAAATATGATGAAGATATTTGGGAAAGCTTTCAGAGAAAATAAATGGTTAGATTTTATTTTTATTGATGTTGTAGATGAAAGTAGAAATAGTGTGATTTGTATTCGTTGTGAAATTGGAGATTATGTTAAAGATTTAAAAGAGAGATTAAAAGAGAATAATGGAAGACAGATAATAAAGGTGAAATTTAAGAATAGGTATTTAGAAGACGATGAATTTTTAATAGATTGTGGTTTTATACCTGGAAATAAAAATAAATTGCAGGTTGCGAGCATGATTAGGGAAGAAGTAGTGGAAAAAAGTGATTCGCAAGAACTAATAGGAGACTTAAGAGATGCTTTAAGTGAGTGGGATGGAGTTAAAATTACGGAGAAATTAAAATTAATTGATAAAATAGAACTACAGGAAAATGCTAAACTAGAAATAGTAAACATAATACGACCATATTTATATGATAAATCGAGGTATGGAGAAAAATTGAAATGTTTGATGCGAAGATTTGGTAGAGAATTAAGAGAAACTAGAATCGAATTAAAACCATTTATTATAGCAATAGATTATGAAGATTGGGGAAAAACAGAGTATATAGAGGAACATTGGTGTACAAAGGTTCAGAAGTTACGAAAAAGAGCTGCAAACCAAATAGGAAAAGATGGAATTATTGTATTGATGTTCAAAGATGAAGAATTAGATGATGATGAATATTTATATGATTGTGGATTTAAGCCACAGGAATTAGACGAAAACGGATACCTAGATGCTGATGGAAGGGCAGGGTATTTAGTAAATTGTGTAGTAGCAATAAAGGAACAGAAAGTAGATTCAGTGGATAACTCGGAGAATTCAAATACAGATATAGAGGAAGATAACGTGAAAACAAAAGTAAATGAAATTTTCAGTAATAAGGAAGAAAATGAATTGAATAATAAAATTCAGGTGGAACACCTTGAAAAACAAGAAATTTTTGAGGCACCCCGAGGTGAAATAAATAGTGAAATAATCGTTAGGAAACCTAGATATGAGATAAAGCGGAGTTTAGTGAAAATTGAACAGGAAGTTGATGAAACAAAAATAATCTTAATGGGCTTGATTAAAGCAGTATATCCGACGTTTGAAATAAAAATGGATGTCGAGTATGAGTTAGGAAAATATAGTAACTGAAATGAAAAACAGACTTCCAGGTGTTGTGCAAAGATTTGGAGAAAAACGATAACTTTTGTGATAAGAAACTAATTGAAAATTTGATTAAAATGGAATTGACAAAGAAGTAATGTTAACTAGTTTAACATATATGGTCTTAGAAATTGGAGCTCATGTGATAGCAGAAACGGATAATTTGGAAAATTTGATAGATGTAGCAGCACGAATCTCAAATGAATATTTTATGAAGTGGTCAAAAATAATGGAGGTTGGAAGAAGTTGAATAATGATCTTACAGTAAATGAAAGTGATGAAAAATAATTACCATACAAACCGTTAAATGGAAAGGATAGCCCGAAGCTAAGAAAAAAGATGATATTCCCATGGGCAATAGTTATGCTCTTTATTTTTTGTACAATAACTACACAAGCTACAGGTATGACAGCTTACGATTGTTCCCAAACAGAAATGGGGAAAATTTATTCGGTTGTGGACATGGCAGAATGTCCGGATGCATACCCAAAGAAATTGAAAGTAGAAAATGATGTAAAATATTATGTGTATCAAGAATCTGATCTACGGCGAGCCAAAGTTAGAGAATGTATTGCGAAGCGAACTACTTTTGTATTTTCTGTGGTAAATGGAGCCACACATCATTGATAAAAAATGCACGCTATTCCACGACCAGTAGAGGTAATGCCAGAAAACTGCTTAGCTGCGTTTCAAACAGAGAGTTAAAAATTAATCCGGAAATTAAATTAAAAGCAAAGTAAATCACAGAATAAGAGAGACAGTTGTTGTAAAGGAGTAATACAACAAGATGGAACGTGCGAAGGAGAACCATATAAAGTAAATGAAAAATTATTAAACAATCAGTGGTGATTGAAGAATATTTGACAGAATTAAGAGAATTTGAAGAGTTTTTGATGATGAATACAGGAAAACTTCAAACGCATCCGTTTTGTAATATGAGACAAAGTAATTGCCAAACAGGAGAATCCATTTTAGTATTTGATGTTAAAACTGATGTATGTAATTTAGCACATTTGAAAACTATGACTTTCAAAGAGTTAAGTGGAGAACAATTTAGAGAAAGCCCCGATAATTTCAATATAAATTATAAATCGAATGCACAATTAGGTCAACTCCAGTATGGACGAGGAAAACCACTCCAGTATTAATGTCGACATTACCAACAGATGGTATGCGTTTATAAAAAAGGAGGCTACCAATAAATGCGGGGCAAATGGTTTATGCAACAAATTACAGAGGTGTTTACGTATCAAAAATGATGGTGCATGAGGCGAAAACTAAAATACACACAAATGATATTAAACTCACTCACTGCTTTAACAATAAAATTGATTATTTGTACCATTTTAGTCAAAACATAATGAGAATATATATCGGGAAATGATTTTAAATGATTGCAAATTGAATAAAGAGATACTTAGAAACAGGATGGCAATGGCCATTACAAATCCAAACTTAGTAGCACCTATGCTAATATCAGAAAACGGTGGTATTTGCCAGAATCTTCGGAGAGGCCCTATATAGCTATAAATGTAAAGCAGTTACAGTGAAAATTATGAAATACGAAAAATGTACAAATGAATTGCCGGTGAGTATAAACGAAAATGCGATTTTATGGAACCCATAACAAGAATATTACTGGACGAGCAAACTAAGCCAAAAATTCTTCAATGTAATAGATTACTTGCTCCGTTGTATCGCTTAGCACAGGATTCATGGATAGCATTACCAGATTACCGAGGAGTGAGAACTCCGGATAAATTAGAATAACAAATCTAGAATATCTAGTAAATTTCACATCCCTAAATAAAATGGCACAAATGGGTTTCTATGCAAGCGAGGATATCGAAGAAGCTCAAAGAAACTTATTATTTCCGTCAAAAAAGGAACGTGTAATCTCAGAAATGATTGATACAATTTTGCCTAACGGGGAAGGTAAAGTCAATTATGAATATCTTCTAACACCAGATCACTTTAGAAAGGCAACATATAAAACGATGAAAAAGATCTGGGGAAATTCATGTTTTAGGACAAGCATGCGCAGGCTTAATTGGATCTATGTTGTAATCATAACAATAAAGGTAATAATGTTCACAATATTATCGGCTCATAGAATATACGTAATATCCGGATGGTCATGGAAAATAATTATTGGTTGTTTTCCATTTTTAGCGAGATTTTTCATTACTCATCATCAATATAGAGAAATGGCAAGTGTGAGAGCACAACTGAAAACCGATCAAAAAAGTGAAGTGTCTCTATGTGCAGCAAGTGATCACAATAATGATAATAATGATGACATCAATGATGATAAAAAGGAGCAAAGATATTTTCAAAAAGGAATTATGAAGAGTGAAAAAAAAGCCAGAGCTACAATTTTATTAGAACCTATGCCAAAAACTTAGCGGAATTGAAACACTTTCAAAGTGGTATACACCAACATTTTCGCCAACGGCACCAAAGTATCCAACTGAAAAAAATTAAAGAAATGAAACCGTAGAACATATTAAATTTGAATTAGATAACATTGAAACCCACGAGCGCAGAAATTGAACGGAGAAACATGCTCGGATTACCGTGTAGTTATGCAATGATGACGTTAGGAAATAAAGGCAAACAGCCTCGAATAAACATTTTGTTCAATGGAAGAAAGGTGGAAGCTTTGTTAGATTTCAGGTTCCAGTAATACTATAGTATCAGATGATTTGTTGACAATTGAAGAGAAATCGAAGATGAAACCAACAAGTAAAGTAATAAGGTCAATGTCGCACAATGTTTTAAGTATAATTGGGAAATTAAAAGCTGAATTAATTATTGGTGATCACGAATTAGGCATTATGTGTCAGTGATGAGAAATAGTCCTGTCGGATGTTTAATTGGTATGGATGTAATGGAACAACTACAGGGAATTTCTCTTGATCTAAAAACTGGGAGATTAATGAAAGGACAGACAGACGAAAAGGACATAAGGTGAGAGAGGTGTTTTTAAATCAGACGCTAGAATTGCCAGCAAGTAAGTGAGTAAATATATTATCAGATGTGTAGATGTGTCAGATGACGGAGTGCATATTTAACCAAATGAAAGCTAATAGAAAAACGAAATTTCCAATTGTGATGAGTGGTAAAGTCAAAGACCAAACAGTGCCAGTGATAATAGTAAATCAAAACACAAAACCCATCCAAATGAAACCAAAACCAAACTGGGAAAACTAAACGAAGTTTGGAATAGAGAAATCCCGAAAAAACCGAAATATTAAAATACAAGAGCCACAAGTCATTAGTAATGATTAAAAAACACAAAAATGGGAATTCACAGAGTTATTAAAGAAATATAAAATGGTGTTTGCAAAACACGAGACGATTTGACTCCACCCCAAGGTAATTAACATGAGATACCATTACTGTGATGAAACTCCCGATTAAATTGAAAACCGTATAGAATTCCATATATACAATCTAAGAGGAAAGTGATAGGCAGATAAAAGCATGAAAAGAGTTCAAAATAATAACGAGATAGTTCTTCACCAAATTTTCATCGTCAATAGTATTGTTAAAAAGAAAGACGCGATCTGCGATTTTTGTGTGATATCGAAATAAATCAAGTTACGCGAAAGATACATATCCTATTCGCAGTTCCACAAGAAAGTTGATCAAATGGATGAATACAATTTTTCACAGTAATCGATCTGTAATAAGACAATCATTTAAAGGAAAGGAAGAAGATCGAAGAAAAACGGCTTTTCTGATGGAAGGATTGTAATGAATTTAATGTGTACCGTTTGATTAACTGAGCACCTGCTACGTTCCCACGAGTATGAATTTTGTTTTACGGATAATCCCACAAATTGCATTAGTCTATATTGATGACATAAATATTTCAAATACTTTTAAAGAACATCTGAAAGATGGTGGAAACTGTATTAAAAGATTATTAAAGGCTAATTAAAAATAAAACCTCAAATGTGAATGGGAAATCGGAAGGGTTATGTAGGTCCAATTATTCCTCGGAAATGGATGCAACCAAACCAGAAAATTGAGAAAAATTAAAGAATACCAATCCCTGAAAATGTAGACCAAAGTTCGGACAATTTCCTCGGCTTAGCCAGTTTATTATAGAAAATTCATTAAAAGCTTTCATCATGAGCACAACCTTTAAATGTATTATTAAAAAGCAGACTCAATTAAATGGGGAAAGCGCAACAAGAAAGCATTCGAAATTACTTAGAAGAAAGCTTGATAAAAACCTATACGAGACCAAATTTAGAATACCATCATTTTAATGACAGAAATGCAAGTAATTTTGCTATTGGGTGCAGTATTGGACAACAAGTCAAGGGGAGAAAGATCACTAATAGCATATGCCAGTAGAACGTTTAAAGCCACCATGAAAAAATTATTCTACAATTAAAGAAACATGGCAATGGTTACGGTATAGCCAACGTTAGACAGTATTTAGTTGGCAGAAAATTTTGTGTTTAACTGATCATAATCCGTTACAATGGTTGATGAAACATCGGGAATCAAGCCTAGCAAACTGATCCGATGGTCAATAGCCTACAAGAATATGATGTCGAAATTAAATATCGAACAGGTAAATCAAAATGGAAATGCGGATACGCTTATCGAGAATCCTGTAGAAAATGAGAGTAAGAAAATGAAATGAATATAAAATACAATATTTATGGCAATCAAAACCGCTAATAAGTTGCAGGAACTGCAAAAGATAGAAAGATAATGAATAAATCAATGCGGAAACATGCAGTCACGGATCAAATAAGGAAAGTGATGGAAACATGTAGTTGACGAAAAACATAAATATATCATTCATGATGGTTTGGTTAAAATGTGTTAAAAATGAAAACCTTATAATTGTGGTTCCAACCAAACATCGAGACAACGTTAATTGTACATATACCATGATGGGCCTAGGTGGACATATTATCCGCTCGGAAGAACATTACAAATTGAAAACAAAAAATATTATTGGGACTACTATTGAATCCAGATGTCAGAAAATGGTGTCATACTTGTGAAGTGTGCATTAACCATGCGAAAACGGGAAGAAAATAAAAGTACCGTTGAAACTATGCCAGTGCCCGGAGCGCGATGGAAATTAAGGCAATGGACTTGTTGGTCCGTTACCTGAAACAATATAATGGCAACAATATATCATTGTGTTCTGTGATTATCTAACTAAATGCCTGAAGCATATGCGATGCAAAATCAAAAAAGCGGAAACAGTTGCAAAGATATTTGTAGAAAAATATTATTTTCGATGATGGACACGAAGAAATTACTTACTGATCAAGGAACGAATTTCCAAGTGAAACTGTTTATTCGCAAATCACGGTAAATTATTCGGATATCTGAACATAAGACATCGCCTTATCATCCACCAAACGATGGTCCTAGTTGAAAGATTTAACGGACATTAACAATATGATATCATCTACGTAAATAGAAAACAGAAAGACTTGGGGATTTGTTATCAAGCCATGGCTTATTTGCGTATAGAAATGCAGTGAATGAGAGACCGTGAAACACCTTTCATCTCATGTATTTACGGCGGAACACATGCCGGTTGATTTAAAATTTTCAAGCACCTATCTCACCCAGTACATGGATATATCTGAATTTTACAAAGTAATTATGCAAGAAAGACTTCAATGGTATGACTCAAGCTGACTTAAAATAAGAACATAGTCAAGAAGCGTATAAGAGTGCTATGATGAAACGACACATGCTCACCAATATTGGGTAGAAATTTAGTGTATGTACATAAACAGAAACAGCCAAAGGGTTATCACCAAAATTAACAGAGACCATTAAAGGACCATACGTAGTATGTATACACTGAAACTAATCTAAAATTACTCACAAAATAATAAAAAGCAGGAACAATATCGTTCATGCTAATCGATGTAAAAAAGTGCCAGTTGCAGAATGACACTAAGTATCAATTAGATCTAAAGACCAAAAACGTGGAAAGGCCACACCGCGCTCAATACAAAAAGACAGCAAAAAATCGCTCACTATTGGGATATATCAACAAATTTGTCGTTACAACCACTCATGATAATCTAAATGTGTTAGGGTCGAATGCGATCCTCGTTTCCAAATTACGCTTATTAAAAGGATCCCGTTAATGAAAAAGTGATATTTATGCCACATGTAACCCCAGATGTATGGATCTATCGCTTGTGCACGACCGATAGAAATAGAAATATAGTAATTTACTGAATTAAATTTTGAACCACCAGTGAAGTTGATTTTAATAAAAATACTTATGTAGAGTCGTCATCTAACAATAAATTAATGAATACCCATGGTTTAATAAAACAAGTGCAACCAAATAAATGGTAATAAAATATATGAACCTGATTAGATTGAAATATGGACAAAAACATTAATATAACTACGTTTCCATAGAACCAGTGCTGAATGGGAATCAATATATATAGGGAACCCGAAATTCCCAACAAGTGAAAATAATTGTTTCCAGAATGTATACAATCGATACTTGAATGTTAAAGGTCTTTCGTGCATTATGCGAATCTAAAACTGCATCATACCTGACGATATCGCAGTTCATTACTACGAAAAAGTATTGCACGATAATGGTAGCAGAGAGTATACCGGTGGGTCAAGATCTATCTTAGTCGGAAATCACTTTTTGTTGCAAAACGAAACAAAATCGAGTTCATTTACAGTTTATGAACCAAAAACTAAATAATTTCACGGCATTAAAGGTATGAATGAAAAAGTTATGATCTATTATCATAGACAAATTCAAGCCACGTTAAAGTAACTTTACCTTAAAATGTTAAATTTTCAGCAAATACGATCTAAATCAAAATGTTAATCATAAAATCAAGTATTAAAACGCATATCCAAATTTCAATCCCTGGGAAATCATTTAGTCGAAACGAGATTCATTCGAGTTGTTATAATTCAACGGGAACTCGTAAAGAACACCAATTATTCTCATATCTCTAATGTAAATACGAAAACAAAAAACATGTTTACCGTTCGTTCAAGTCGACTATATTGGCTAATGTGCAAATTCGTGAGAATAACACCTACATCATCCTTCATCTGATAATAAAAAACATGAAACATAATGTAATTTTATCGATCTGTACAATCCAGTGTGATATCATTCTCCATCATTTTTCTTCTCGCATCGCTAGTAATCTTCGAAACTAAAGCAACAACTTGACGTCAATCTGCCCAAAGACCTTGATTGTCTATGAGGAGACAATCGTGTAGTGAGATACATTTATTTTGCAATGCAATTATGATACATGTAGTAGTACAGTATAAAGTATCAACCTTTTTATTTTTGAATAATGTAAAGATTGCACCTTTCGATCATTGATGAGTTGATTGGCGTTGAGAGCAAAGAAGGGGAAACAAATTCGCCAGGTAAAAAATTTTGGGGCAAGAAAATTTATTAGGTATATAAGAAAAAAAAGTAAATAAAATAGTATAAAAATTCAAATTAATAGTAATAATTTTTTATTAATATTATTATCTTATACGCGCTACGAGTTGAGCAGTATCCTTAGGTACTTTACCTGACTCTAGCGCAATTTTTAAAATTGAAATAATTAACGAACTATATTTTAGCAATGCAAAAATTCACAATGGCAAGGACAATTTATGAATAGCATCTAAAGCTACATAGGAACGATGTGGACGAATCCATACATATCGAAAGAAAATTTGCAAATCCCAAACACCCTGAGAATTAGAGATAGGAAAATGAAATCCAAATATTCAGAGGAATAGGCAACTGGAAATTAAACTTGCAATGAGATAAATATAAACGACAAAGGAACGAATTCATGCTTCCACGTTATCAAAAGGAAATGTTGAAATGATCGAAGACAATCAGAAGATATGTGGAGAAGCATCAGGGATCGTCGTGGAAAAAGCAGAAAAGGAAAGGCAATGACAAAAAAGGTTGAGAGGCAGCAAAATGAAAATGCACTGGTTGTGTTCGAAACCAAGAACGAAAAAAGAAGCTCAAGAAATACCGCAGGTAATTATCAACACACCTGTGGATGAAAAATTGTTGCCAATCACAGAAGAAATGCAAAAAGAAGAAGTCCATTTTTAAGAAAAGAAATGGATCAAGAACAGATATTAGAATAAGATCTTGTTTATAATGCGGAATATGGAACATCAGAAACCAAACAGAGGTACGCTATCTATTGCGATAATGATTATTTGGGAAAAACAATAAAGGATTCTACTTACTCCCCAAGGAATAATTGTGCATTTTAATCTCAAAATTCAGTGAATAACGGAAGTAGCAAAAGTAGGAATCAAAATGACCAATATTAAATTATGCAGGAAGTCCAAATTATTGGTAGTTGGGAAGATATTAATTGGCCACGATCTTCATGCGGAACTACAATATTTAAAACTTTGGGTTAAACCAGTTGCATGGTGTTCGAGATTTGGCAACGGCGCAAGCATTGGGGAAAGTTTGAGTTTTCCAGAAGAGAGAATTTTCAAATTAAAAAACTGTTTGTTCAGGAGATGTTGGAGAACAAATGCTAGGTGGGCAATACACTCAGCCTCTGAAGATGTAAAAGAATATAAGAGAATATATTTGCACGATTGAGAAACTGTGGATTGATGATTTGAAATACCAAAAGAAGCAGCCATGCGAAGAAATATTACGTTGGAGAATATCGGAAACTTCATAACACGTTTCAACATCAATGACCAAAATCACAGAAGAAATTGCCTCTACGTCCAGCAGAGGAATGGAAACTGATGGTGAAATTCCAAACTATTCAATTAAAATGGGGCAAAAGAAGAGACGATCGAACAATTAAGGGAGAGTTTGGGTTTGATAATCCCGAACAAATTTATCAAATCCAACAATATTCGAGCCTTGGTCCAGTATCTCGCGAGGAGCAAAGAGAAAAACTCCATTGAATTCATTGGAAGTCGATAGTGAAGAAACTATCGTAATAAAACCAGCGTTAACATACAAGAAAAAGAAAACGGTCATTCACCTATAAAA